>JAYJMB010065967.1:0-16913 GCA_036873735.1 Pouteria campechiana
ATTTTTATTTAAATTGTTTATTATTATTGTAACTTCTTAGGTTACGAAAATTGATGACGAACTAGTAGTCCCAACATAATGTATTTTTAAGATCAAAATTGTTTCGCACCATATTTTAATAATAAGAAAAATTACTTAAATAAAATACACAAGTAGGTTGCATGAAATCAAAAGTGAAAAAATTGAATATTTAGTGGTTGATTGATCACACGACTCATTCAAATTGGATAAAATTTTTATTTTTTTATTTATCTATCATGGAATATATGCTTAATGCCTTGGATGATATCTATAATATCATATAAATTTTCATTGGCGTAAAATATTTTCAAACAAATATGAAGATATTCTCTTCTACTATTTTATTTTTCATCAAAATATTTTCATTTAGTTTTTTATATGTATCAAAATATTTATATTTAAAAAAATTGATTGACGGTTTGGAACATACAAATAAATTATATTTAAAAAAATTGATTGACGGTTTGGAACATACAAATAAATTATGTGATGCAATGTCTATATGGCTTACAGAGTCCTACTTATAACCTTTTTGAACGTGATCCTACATGAGCAGATACGTTAGTTGAAAAGTTTGCTTCTAAGGCCAAGTGATTCTTGAGACTTCTACTTCAGTAGTTACCTATCCTATCAGTACAGGTATGGACCTTATGATAAGGTTTCATACCAATGTTACTAAAGGTTTTATACCAATGTTACCAAAAATGACCTGCCGGTTCGACCGATTAAACCATGAACCAGTTATGCCTTCGGTGAGACTTCGGTCCAGTCCGATAACAACAAACTGTGTGAACCGTACAAACTGGGGAACCGGTTGGACTGGTTCATTACTTAGAGAAATAATTTAAAATAGAGGACTCACGGCCCATCACCATAGAAGTCAACAGCCCTACTAGTCTTTCCCTTTTCCCATTTTGCATTTTGGCATCAAATGCCAAAAACCCATGACTTCATCTTTGGCAACAATAAATCAACCCGTTCGATAATAAATCAACCCGTTAGATCCTAATTCAATCTCGTAATCAATGCAAAACCAATTTCTTTTGGCAATAAAAGGGAAATCGTTGCTGCTATTGATTGGATAAATCTCCGTAGCTGTCAACAAAAGATAATAAAAAATCCCCAAAACTCTCTCTTCAACTTTTCAACGCCTTATTCATCTTCAACAAGAGCCCACTGCTTTTGCAATTACTTAACCTTCAGTAAGTGGAAATCAACTTCATTCAGTACCTATTAGAAATCAGTTTAACCTCATCAAACCGGGTTGGATCAACGATTTGACTGGTTCAAACCGAATCGAAATGTTGTTCGGCTCAATTACTAGTTTGGTTCTAGAAACATTGTTTTATACACTTGTATAAATTTATATATATTATATTAGAAAATAATCATTTATTTTTTATCATTGTGAATAATAAAAATAAAATCCAATATAACCATCTTACTTAACATCACTTATTTTCTTAATCATCCAAATATTACTTAAATAAAACACTTAGGTGGGTTTAAAATTAGTATCATTTGAGAACTAATATTTATCCTTTAAAATTTTTTTATTTTTTAGAAGACCAATGAGATTACAATCATACATCCATATTTTTGAAAGTCTTCATACTACATTAATTCATGATTCTATAAATTTTGGTGATATTCTAATATACGTATAGATTGATATAAGTAATTTTCATATTTTATACATCTTTAAATGGTGCAGTTTGTCATGCTCCCACTTGCATTAAACATAAAATATCATTTTGATGATTAACAAAATCATAGTTATGTAGACATATGTATGGAATGGGCTAAAAGGAATTTTTAAGTGCAGAGAATTTTTAAGTTCGGGCGACAGCCGCTTACCAGCTGCTTGACACATTTGCCTGTGATCCCATCAGATTGCCTATTGCTTGTAATATTTGCCTACGAGGTTCCAGTAAGACATTGTCACTGGGCCCTAGTAGCCAAATGGTAACTGCCTGTCGTAATTGCCTATAGGGTTCCAGCAAAACATTGTCACTGGACCCTAGTAGCCAAATGATAGTTTCCTGTTGTAATTGCTTGCAGTATCGCAGTCGAATAGGTTAACCTACCAAATAACTGTTTGGCTAGCTCACTGAGGAATACTTACATGTGGAGTTGATTCGAACGCACTTCAGAGCCACCTTGGAGCGTAGCTAAATGGAAGGCGCCTATGCTTATTACCTGGTAACCTAAAGCCCAAAATAACTATGAAGTTGGGAGCCCCATCCCAAGGAGCTATAAGCAACTACTTGTGAAGCACAACTAATCATCCCTATCACCTGGGATCTGCCTGCCACATTTCAACAAGTTAGCTTGAATGGTTTGAAGTGAAGAAGACTAGAGCCTAATTGAAGTTGCCTGGCCATCTGCCTATGAGGCTTAGCTACTTGCGATGAGCTTGATGACTACAATGGTTGAAAAATTTAATCGTTCAAGTGCATTAAATGCACCCCAACTACCTCTAGTGGCCAAAAAATTTATGAAGGTTATAAATGTAGCATTGCATGCATAAAGAAAAGTTAGCAAGAGAGTTTAAATCTTCAAGTTTTCAAGCATTCAGGTACTCAAACTTCAACCTTCATAAATTTAGTAATTAAAGCATTTAACAACAAAGGAGGGGACCTTTCAAGTTTTCAAAAGGTTTATTCAATTGATAATAAAGTCTCTTGCCTACATTACAAAGAAGCACATTGAAAATGTAAATCTTTCCTTTCCCATTATATTGCCTTAAGTTGGTATTGGAGAACAAGTTTAAGAAGAACAAGTCAAATTATTAGAGCAGTGTCCCACAATCATCTTATTAAATTTTATTTGCGACCTTAGAGCTGAAATCTAGAGCACTAACACGGAGTTATCTTATGGTTATTTTGATTGAACTCAAGACATTAGAGGTGTGTGCTTAGAAGAGTGAAGTAGAGAAGCTATCTTAAATCACAATACATTGTTCTTGTTGTTTGTGTTTGACTTAACTACTCGCTTCCATTCATTTATTATCACTATCTTAAGTGAATCATTTGAAATGAGGGTAACTAATTAACCAAGGGTTTGAGAAGAAATTATTATTAACCTAGTTCACCACTCTCCTCTTGGGTTAAGCCTAGCCAAGGGATCAACAATTAGTATTAGAGTAGGTTGCATAGATATTTGTAGAGATTCAAATGGATAAACTAGCTTCATCCCATGTATTTGTTGAGGGACAATCATCTACATAACTGCCCCTATTTGATGGAATAAACACTGCTTATTGGAAGTTAAGGATAAAGCAATTCATCATGTTTAGTAACATAGAATCATGGAAGGCTATTGAATTGGGAGTGACACTCCCTAAAATTGGCATTGGAGCATGGACAAAGGAAGACACCATTAATGTTCGAAATAATGCCAAAGCAATGAACTCATTATTTTGTGCCTTATCAACCGTCGAATTTGATAGAATTTCATCATGCACAATTACAAGAGAGATGGAACAAACTTATCTCTACTTATAATGGCTCTTTTCATGTAAAGGAAACTAGGAGAAATATTCTCATTGGAGAATTAGAAAATTTTAGAATGAAGGAAGGTCAAAGTATTTTTGAAAAGTATATAAGGTTCTCAAAAATTATTAATATTCTCAAGAACCTAGAAAAAGAAATTTCAATCTCTGAGTAGGTTATGAAAATACTTCGAGCATTTCCAAAATCATAGAAGCAAAAAATAACTACCATCGAAGAAGCAAAGGATCTGAACAAGCTCAAAATTGATGACTTGATTAGCTCACTTATGTCACATAAGCTAGTCAAAAGCAAGAGGGAGGAACCAAGCAGACAAAAGATGACCATAACATTGAAATCAATGAAGGAGAGCAACAATGAATCCACTTCACAAATTGATAATGAAGTTGCATTGCTCAATAGAAAATTTAAGAGGTTTATTAGAAGTAATAGAAGCAATACCTCAAGAAGAAAATCAAGGTTGAATGATAAAAAGAAAAGAGAAAGAAAGAGATATTTGCCTCGATGTTACAAATGTAGAGGTATTGGACACATTCAAGTTGAATGTTCAAACTAGGACAAAGTGGACTATAAGGAGAAAAATGATAAGAAGGAAAAAGGAAAGAAGGATTGAAACTTTAGAAGATCATCCAAGAAACAAGCATGGGGAATGTACGTAAATAAGGATGATTCAACATGCACATGCTCTAGTGAAAGAGAGGTGCAACATAGCAGCAATTTTACTAGAATCTATTGCACGACACAAATGGAAAGTGATGTCTCATAGCAGCAAAAGATCAAGTGGAGAAGCAAACTAACATTATTAAACCAAGGTGAACTCCTACTACTCATACACCTTAGATTCTTCTAGTTCCACTAGCTCATAGTCATGCCCCGCCTAAGGGGGTAGAGAATTTTACCATCCTATAACATTTCCAATTTCTACAAAAAAATAATAATTTTTGGCAGAGTTTCCTTTGAATTATCTATGGTTCCCTGCCTGTACATCATACACCACATAAGAATACACCTTATAATCACTGATACATCTCTAACGGAAATCATAAAATACATTCATAAAAGACCCAAACTTGCCCACAGTTGCCCGGAATTATCACCCCATCGTGATGGCAATACACATATTGATTACATATTTACAAGTCCATCTGCAATATTACAATCATTTATACATTACATGCAAATACATTTAATCCACTATACATCAATTAAAATTGAACATATACAATCATACATATATCTTGAAGGATTACAATCCTACATTATTTCCTAAATACAATTCACATCTTCTAAACAATCTTCCAAGAACTTATCTTCACCTACCACTAAAATAAAAACAAAGGAGTGAGTCTTTACAAACTCAGTAATTAGGCAAAAAAGACAGTAATAATCAATTCAAAAAAGATATTCAAAACTATTCATACAAGTACGATAATGCACTCATATGATGAAATCCAAATCCTTCTCAATAATAACATATCATGAAAATGGCATAAAATCATTCTACACATTACCTCATATGTATCCATATGCATTCTCACATCATTATAGATATACATATCTAATAAACTAATAAAACATAGTACAAATGGACAATCATAATATATTTTCTTTTTCTCTTATACCATGAGTTAACAACAATACCAATTCATATATAACACAGTCCTAAGCAATACAAGGGGATACTCAGTATCCTTTATCAATTCATGCCTATACAATGACATTTAATCTCTCCGACCATAGCCATACAAATATTGCACTATAAAGAATCAAAATATCATGCCCAAATGCAAAGCCATGGAATACTTTTCTTTCATCCCTATGCACATTTATAAAATCTCATAAACAATATCTATAAACAATTTAAGAAGTCACTAATTCACATAGGTATGCACAAACCATAAATAACAATCATAGAGTCACCTTTACTTTTCTTGATCTATATATTCACTTATGCATAAATAAGAGAGTCAAGGAATACTATCTTCATCAACTTGTCCCATTTGTCTTCACTAGCTTAACAAATCATACATCACATTATTATAGAATAATCAATATACCCATAATTGTGCACCACCACATAGCATATAACATATAAATCAATATACAATCATGGGATATCTAATATCCCCATCCATTCACACAAATCAACTACAATTGTGGGATATTCACTATCCCTATCTATGCATCCATTCAAATAATAGAACAGCCTACTTACCTTAATGGTGAACAATCCACAAGTCATAAAGTTCCTCAACTTAGCTCCCACTCAATATTCAAGTGACCTTTTACATATAACATACACCAAAATTTAACTTTACATATGTTCCAATTAGAATTCCTACTCAATTCACAAAATAAGGAAAACCCACTTAATGCTAACCATCTCATTAGGGTTTTCCCTCATCTCCTTGCCCAATTATAGATTTCAATTACTTATTCTAGTGATGTTTATCATTCACCTCAAGTTAGAATTCCATATGACTCAAATTTGGGGATTTTCATTTAATTCACTCATTTAGTAATTCCATCACTTAGAACAACTCACTTGAGGTAATTAAGCATTCCTATTATCATTTAGGACTATCCCCACATTTGATAACTCATTAAATATAAAAGATCCCCTTAAAGTAGAAATTCAAAATTATGGACAACCCTATTGCATTTTCATTTCCTATCTTCACAAAGACAATGTTCTATCTTTACTCATACATTCCAAGGCCTTATAATGTCTCCTAAGTTTTTAATGACAAACATTCTTGGTAAAGTTCTTAACAACATGGTGTATATACAAGTATAAAATTTCAACTTTTACGCCCTACTTGAATTGTCTTAAAGAGACTCTTAAACACCACATTAAAATGTAACTAAATGGGATTTAAAAGGTACAAACATGGTTGTTTCCTTCCCCACTTCTCACACCTTTTCAAGCTAGATAATGTTTACTTGTAAATACAAAAATCCATTTAAGTGGCTACCTATTTTGAGGGTGGTTTTCTAATGCCTTCTTAAGTGCAAGTCTTCACTCTAAAGCACCCATGTTACTGCCCATTTCTACAAATTCCTACTCACTCAATTTGTGAATATAACTCCATGTATTAGGAGAGGTTTAGTGGCTAATTAGGGTTACGTCAAAATCATTCAATTACATTTCACTTTTCATATAGACATTTCATCGAACACTTCATGTACGTTATTGTTTTATTGATTTTCAACAATAAACCATCTATTTCAATATGCCATTAAAGCAACTCAAAACAATCTTGCTTCATTCAACCTAGTTACCAATTACTTCATACATGCATTTTATCAAGTTGATGATGTGCCTTGCATAGATTTGCAAATTTCCAACAATATAGACTAGGGTTATGCATTTTCCATAACATATTCTTCATTCCTAGCATCATTAACATTTAATTAATCATCAAAAATAGCTTAATTAAACTCCAATTTCATCCACAATAGCTGCCCAATTTCAACCCACATCCCAATTGTTAGATCATCCAAACAAGTTCATGGACAAAAACATATGCACAATTTTCACACCCTTTTTTTGCTAAAAACTAAGTATTTAGCATCCTAACTAGTTTCTCCATAAAAACTCTAACCAATCATAGCTATTTCATGCCTAAAATCTCCTAAACAATCCACATTTTGCAACTATAGACAAAAAAAGGGATTGAAAATTAACAATGAGGAAAACCACTTACCACTTGATTTAGGTGTTGTTTCCTCCTTAAAAATCCATCCCAACTTGATTTCCTTCTTTCTCTACTCGTGCAACAATAATCAACACCTTTTCCTTCTTTGTACCATACCACACGAGTGGAAAAATGGAGGCTTATGGAAGGAGCTAGTGGAAATCCAAATTTTGCAAAACTGTTTTGAGTGAAAAACGTGTATACGAGGTCTATGGGAAGGTCAGGTGTGACCAAAAGAGGAAGGGGCATGAGTGAGGGAGAGAGGCATGGTTTAGGGGTATAAAGATGATGATGGAGCACCATATTCTATTTTCAATTTAGTGCTCCTTTAATGCATCCCATGCCTTACACATGTAATACCATTTCTTAATAATTTCATTAATCAAATATGATTATTTATCCTCTAATCATCTCTATCATACATACATTAAATTACACAAATGGATCCCTTTCACAGATATATTAAAATGCATAACTAATCCCCTTAAATAATAGGAATAATGTCATTTAATAATTCTTCATAGATGTACATTAAACCACATAAAATTAATAAATAATTTAAAATTCTACTTCATATACATATATTTATCTCTATAGATCTTACATATAAATTTTCAAAAATTATTTTGCATAATTCATACACAAAATTTCAGAATATGCAATTTTAATCTTGTCATTTTCATCCTTAATTATCCACCAAAAATAGTTTTCAAGTGTTGGGAATAACTACCTCATACGATATCCAAATCATGTTTTTCTTGATGTTTTGGAAAGATAATTTCAATATCTACAACTTTTATATTTAACATTTTTGTCTAAATTAGTTTCAAAATATGTCAAAAATTGGATACAAGTAACACATTTATCGTGTTTAGTGTCTTTTTAACATTCACTTGTGTTCAAATCATCATTTAATTTCATATGTAATTAATATATGCACAATGATCTTATTTAGAAAAATTTCCTTTATCACTTTAATTCATCACATGAATACTCAAAATAATTAATTACAAAATTGTTCCTTGCCCAAAAATTTTAGGGCATCATGCTCATGTAGTAAATGTGATGTGCTTGAAGAATTACAGTAGTCTTATGATTCTCTATTCAAGGAGTTTGAATCACTTGGTTAAAAATTTAGCCAGAAGAATAGACACTTTAATGCAACAATTAAAATAATTCAAAATTGGCTAAAAAAAATTTCACTTCAAAAGGAAGTAGACCACTTGAAAAAAGAAATTAAATATTAAAAAGTGTAATAAATAAATTCTCTAACCCGAGATAATCAATCATCAAGTTCCTCCAAATGACTAGACAAAGAAGTAAAAGAGGACTTAGATGTGAGGAATCAAGTGGTGAAGAACCACATAAACCTAAAATATCTAGTGGATGGACCAAGGGAATAACCATTATAGAAGAGAGGGGCAATTGTCCTCAAATCCAAAGATTTATTGGCCATTAATGGGTAAGGAAGCCACAATCATATTCACCTAATCCAAACCAAGCACCAAGCAAAATCATGTACAAGTGTCATTTTTACGGCAAGGTTAGACACAAAGTATACAATTGTAATGCAAGAAAACAATAAGAAAATGGCACTAGATTAAGGTGGAGACTAAAATGAACTTCTCAAATACCCACCACTCATGATTTTACTAACAAGAATGGACCCATTGCTTACTTACCAAAGAGGTAAAAGGAAATTTTCTTGTGATTGCAAGTAAACTTCAAAGCCGCTACAAGGAATACATGATTCTTGGACACAGGGTGTTCAAGACACATGAAAAGTAATAAAAATCAGTTTAAATAATTAAAACCCTTCAAATGGAGGCATAGGGGCTTTTGGTAACAATGACAGAGGCTTCATTAAAGGGAAAGGTAAAGTTTATGATTTGTCTAGTGCATACAATGGAGATGTTTTATATGTTAAAGGACTTAAACGTAATCTATAAGTATTAGCCAACTATGTGATAAAGGTTATAAAGTCATGTTTGAATCTTCAATATGTAATGTATTTTATGTAGATGATAGTATTCTTTTATTGACAAAAGATATGAAAATATATATTTGGTGAATCTTGATGAGCTCTTTGGAAAATGCTTGATTACTGTTGATGATGATCCATAGTTGTGGCATAAGAGACTTAGACCCACTAATATGTCAAAGATTAAATCAATGTGGAAAAAACTTGGTAAATGGTCCACCAAGCTTAAATATAACAAGATCAAAGTTACAAAGCTTGCCAAGTATCTAAACAAATCAAAGTATCATTTTCCCTAAAAATAAGGCTTCCACCTCAAGACCTCTTGAATTGTTACATGTGGACTTATTTGGGCCATTTGATGTTTTAAGTCTTGGTGGAAAAATATATGTATACATCATAGTGGATGACTACTCAAGATTTACTTGGGTAATACTTTTAGTAAGCAAGGATGAAACATTTTCTATGTTCTCCATACTTTCCAAAATGGTGCAAAATGAGAAACAACTAAATTTTATCCATTAGGAGTGATCATGGAGTGAATTCAAAATAGAAAATTTATTAAATATTGTGATGATAAAGGGATCCACCACAACATCTTTGCACTTAGAACTCTACAATAAAATGGAGTTGTAGAAAGAAAAAATAGAATAATACAAAAAATGGCTTGGATTATGTTTAATAAAAACAAATTATCCAAAAATTTTAGGAAAAAGAGATTAGCATAGCTTGCCATGTGCTCAATTGAGTAACCATTAGAGCTATCTTTAAAAAAACACCATATGGGCTTTGAAAAGCCAAGAAACTAAATATATCATATTTTTATTTCTTTGGTTGTACTTGCTATGTACTGAATAATGGAAAAGAAAATCTTAGTATATTTGATCTAAAAAGTGATGAAGCAGTCTTTTTTAGTTTCTCATCAAATAGCAAAGTATATAGAGTTTTCAACAAAAGGACTAAATTGTTGAAGAGTCTATGCATGTTACCTTTAATGAATTTGGATTAACCCTAAGAAAGGAGAATGAAAGTGATGTATATGAGGTAAAGAAGAAAATGAAGAAGCTACAATTGGAAAATCAAGGGGGAGAAGGATCTTCCAAACAAGACTGTGATCCAAATTTAGATAATGCAGTGGTAGAGGTTAGTGAAGGTAATGCTCCCTTCCAACATCCTACTAACTTGAAATTTACGCATGCACATGGTGTGCAAATTAGGAAATCCATGCACAAGTTTCTGGACACTAGATTTTATTTCTACTATTGAGCCCTCTTGAATTGAATAAGCTTTTGGTGCTAAAAAATGGATAATTACTATGCAAGAGGAACAAAATTAGTTTAAAGAAACAAAGTATGGGTGCTAGTTCCTAGACCAAAGAACCTTGATATAATTAGAGAAAAATGGATTTTTAGCAATAAACTTAATGAAAGTAGACTCGTAGTGAGAAATAAAGCAATACCAATAGCTAAGGGGTATTCCCAAGAAGAGAATTAATTTTAAAGAATTATATACCCTTGTAGCTATATTGGAGGCCATAAGAACACTGCTTGCTTTTGCATCCCATATGAACTTTAAACTATTTTAAATAGATGTCAAAAGTGCATTTCTCAATGGCTATCTTAATAAAGAAGTGTATATCAAACAACCTCTTGATTTTGAACTAGATGACAAATAAAATCATGTTTGCAAACTTACTAAAGCACTATATGGGCTAAAGCAAGCAGCTAGCACTTGCTATAAAAGATTAGGTTTCTAGGTGAACATAGGTTTAAGAAAGGACACATTTTACTACTCTCTTCATTAAGGATGATGGTAAAGATATTTTAATCATTTAAGTCAATGTTGATGATATCATTTTTGGTGTTATTAATGAAAATATATGTAAGGAATTTTCAAGTATTACGCAAGCAGAATTCGAAATGAGCACGATGAGTTAAACTAATTTCTTGTATTGCAAATCAAACAACTAGAAGATGAAATCTTCATTTACTAGTCAAACTACAGTAAGGAAATGCTCAAGAAGTTTAGGATAGAAGAAATGAAAGCTGCAAACACTCCAATTAGCATATCAACAAGAATGGACAAGGATAACAAGGGTAAACCTATAAATCAAAAATTATATCATAGTATGATTGGTTCACTACTCTACTTGATTGCATCTAGGCTGAATATCTTGTTTAGTATATGTTTATGTGCTACTTTCTAGTTAAGCTTTAGGGAGTCACACTTAACTGCAATGAAAAGAATCTTCAAGTACCTAGTTGATACACCAAGTCTTGGACTATGGTAAGCAAGAGGTTTAAATTTTGAACTTGTTAGATATTCAAATGCAGACTTAGCATGGTACAAAGTAGATAGAAGAAGTGTAAGTGGAATATGCCAATTACTTGGAAACATTTTAGTTTCATAATATTCAAGGAAACAAACAAGTGTAGTACTCTCCACTATGGAAACAAAATATATAGCTACTAGGAGTTGTTGTGCTCAATTTCTAAATTATAGATTGAAATACAAGGACATTTTTATTTGATGTGATAATACTAATGCGAAATGCTTGACAAAGAATCCAATATTATATTCACACACAAGCATATTGAGATTAGACATTATTTCATTAGAGATCATGTAGAAATGCTTAACATTTATTTGGAATATGTTTCTATGAATGTTCAACTTGCTAACATTTTTACAAAACCATTGTCACCCGATAGTTTCTATAAAATTAAAGGAGAATTAGAAATGATAATATTAATGCATGGCGAAATACATTGTCAAAACTGATTATATGATGATTTGTTTGGGGGAGTAAGTAAAGAATGATTTTGAATACAATAATAGTAATAAATATGTATGAATGTTAAAATATTTTTGAATAAATATTTTTAAATAGATATGATTGAAAAAAATGAAAATCTAAGCAAGCAGAGGCAAACATGGTAGCTACCTAGGTTGTAGGCGCCTAGGACCGCAAGTGCCTAACGTGTCAAACTAGTTAAACCCTCACACTCATTCTTCTTCCCCATTTTTCCTCTTCTTAAGCAATTGCCTTCCGTGCATTCCATTTCTCCTCCCCACCTTTTCCTTCTTCATTCTCCCACTTTCTCAAAACTCTTGTGTATCGTCATATTCTTTGCACTCTAACTACATCCATTTCCCAAATGGTTCCAAAGGTTCTAGTTTCCAAGCCTTATCGAAACCTAAGGCAATCTAGAACTAGAGGAGGGGCATCCACCTCAAGAGTGACATACTCTAGACTTACCTTCAGACCAAAAGAGTCTAGTTCAATATAGCCTCCAAAGGTAATAATTCTAGACTCACTTCTAGCATGAGAAATGAAAATAGCATAAAGAAGGAAGAAGAAGTTAGAATGGGAGAAAATATTGGAGAGATAAGAATGTTTGAGCTGACCACCTTGGCAAATAGAGTGGAAGGAATAAAGGTCCCAAAGGTAAAGTTCAAGCTTAGGGATCTCCCACCATTTTACTTTGGAGGAAGAAACCAAAATTTTAAATTTTATAGATCGATGTTGGGGAGGCCTATATACATGCAGAGGAAAATAGATTTGACCTTCCTCAATCATTGCCACTCTAATATAAGAGCAATGATCAACTACTAGGGATGGGGTGAGTTGCTGGAGTATGATGCCTTCATTTATCATGAGTTAGTCTTCATATTTTACTTCAACTAGGTGCCTAGAGAGTATAATTTAATGGTGAAGGGTGTGGAGATGAGGTTTGGGACAATATTACTTCATTTAAACAATATTTAAGACAAATAATAAGTGTCCCAATGAAAGAAGAAGAGGACGACATGTCTATAGATGAAGTGTTAAATAGTCTATTCACTAGCACAATATATAACAAGGAACATAAATTCAAGAAAACTATGGATCTCAACATAGAGATAAGAATGTAGAGAAAGGTGTTGAACTTTATGATAGTGCCAAAACTAGGAGGAACAAAGATAGTCACTGAGTTTGAGGCAAAAGTTTTATGGAAAATCTATAATTATAAGAGAGTTAGCATTCCGAGAAGACTATGTTTTGCCTTTAGATAAATGCTCTCTAGAATAGATCATGTTGTTCCTTATGGGGTTTGGCTCATGAAGGTATTTGAGTATTTTCATGAGTTGGTTTAAGGAGAATCTACTGTCTGTACGTCTACCTTGAAAAAGGATTGGGTTAGAGGGACACTCCTTAAAAGAATGCAAATTCAAGAGGCAAACTAGAGTGATGGAGGAAGAAGAAGGGACTCCATCATGTGATTGAAGTGATGAAGATAGCTTTGATGCAAAGCATAGAGATACAGGAGCACCCTCTCGGGCGGGGCGGGGGCGGGGGGGGGGGGGGTGTTTCGGAGAAGAAGGAAGAGGAAAGAAGGGAGGGAAGTTCGCAACCAATGCAACAGGTTGCTTCTTCATCATAGGCTCCACCTTCCATGGTTATGCTTCAACCTTCCTCCGCATATGTTAGATTGTCTACAGAGGTTGTTGAGTCTTAAGGATTTGGTTTTGATAATTAACAAAACTTGTTTATAACTTGAATTAAGTTAATTGAAAAGAAAAGAAATTCAAAAGATGCATTTCGACCTTCAAAGGCACTTCAGAAGTTTAGAAAGATCGTAGTCGGCATGCTAGCCGCCTGTGGTACCACTTGCGGGGCTCTAGAAAGATGTGTTCTCATTTGACTATCATGGCTGATAGGGCAGCTGCCTGTGGTATCGCCTGGTGTGTAGCCACCTACGGTAGCACTCTAAAGGTCTCTAACGGTCGAAAATCTATGTGGCACTACAATGGCTATAATGCAATGGTCTTCTTCCAAATGGTCCAAAACCTCCCCGGAAGATACCAATAGAAGATCCATTGAAGAGAGACATGATGCTTAAGGGTTCCAAGTATTAATCATGAATTAACCACAATTAACCCATTCAAGTTTCTCAAGTGTATTCACTCCTGTTGGGTCCCGTAGGGTGGCTTAACCCAAGAGGCGAGGGGTGAATTCGGTTTATAAAAATTAATCACTTAATCCTTGTAAAATTACTTTATCTCTTTTCATGCTTGTGTGTTGTGCAATATAAGCTAAGTAATGAAACATTAAAGTGCAAGACAGCAAGTAAACAAGTACACATACAAACAACATAATTTTTATAGTGGTTCAAGCAACCGTCTCTACATCCACTCTGCCAAGAGCATACTCTCCTCGTGCATTGGGTTCCACTATATCCCATATAATGGAAATACAATAGTGATTCTAGCACTCTTCTGGTTTTCATGAGCTCACCAGGAAACTCATTGGTTTCTAAGATCACTAGCAAACTTGGTGGTTTTCAAAGCTCACCAACAACTCATACAATATGGTTTTCCAAAGCTCACCACAAACTCACTAGTTTCGAAGATCACCAACAAACTTGATGGTTTTATAGAGATCACCAACAACTCTCTAGTTTTCAGATTAATTAGAAAACTAATACTCCTTCACAACGTGTTACATTGAAGCATAGGGAAAGGTTTGATCTTTGAGCAGCTCTATTTAATATAGAAGGATCTTCCCATAATATAAAGATAATGGCCATAAAGATCTACAGATTAAAGCTCATAAAAGATAGATGATGGTTTAAGCTCTTGGCTGTGGGTAGAAAAATTTACATAAGCTTAAGCTCATTTGAAAAGTATTCTTTCACCAACTTGAATTGTCCCTGCTCTTCTCCTTAAATAGCTCTTTAGAATTTTGACCATTGGAGAAGAATGGGTTGCATAGGATGCAAGAATGGGAGTAGTAGTGAATGTGGAAGACTGTTATAATTTCTGCTTTTGGAGTGCATTGCTTCTGAATCGTCCCAAGCTCCTGTAATGTTATTCTTTTACAAAGAGAGAGATAAACTATTGTTAAAATATCTTTTCTCATTTTGACTTGTCGCAGCTGAATAACCTACAATGTTGCTTATTACTAGAAATGCTGACTGAAACAAGTCTGCACATTGAAAGTACAAGTGCAGATGCCATTTTGATGCAAGTCACATTATTCAATTAACCTCAGACAAAATTACAGCCTCTCTCTGTCTACATTTGTCCGTAGTAAGTCTCAAACAAACTTCCTTGTGAATTATGTCCGCTAGTCGAAACTTCATGTTTGTAATTCATCTATAGTAAGTAATAGATGAACTCTGGTGTTGTAGATGAAGTCGAGCTAGATTCAGACAAACTTGACCTTGACATATGCCTGCTTAATCAAATGAAGTATACATTATCTTCTTTTTGTTCCACATTTATCCATGGTAAGTATCAGAAAAAGTTTGTCTTATAGTTTTCATCGATCAGACAAAGTATCTTCACATTGTAGGCATTTGTTTGAGCACAAAAGATTGAGATGAAGTTCTTCCCATTGAGCACATTTGTCCAAGTAGTTGGTCAAATGAAGTTTCTTTACATTATGCGCATTTGTCTAAGCAACTGATGGAGTTTTTCTTCACTGTCTGGCTTCTTATCCTCGAATAAATTCTTCATTTTGTTATTTATCTTTTCATTTGGACAAAGTAAGACTGATTCTTCTCTATTTTGTGTTTGTCCAAGTTAAGTATTGGTCAAACAAAGTTATTTGTCTTTTGCCGCTCAGATAAAGTTCCTTGATGTTATTAGCATTTGTCTGTGCTTCTAGTGGTTTGACAAAGTTGTACGTCATATACATTCATCCATACTATGAATTCTTCTTAGCGGTTAGATGAAGTTTATTCTTCACAGCTTCTTCATTTTCATTTGTTTGAGTTCCTGGTGAAGTTGTTCCTTCTTAATTAAATCTTGGATAAAATTTGTCTTAGCCATTCTAGTTTGTTCAAGGTTATATTCTTGGATGAAGTTTTTGCTTTGTGACCTCAGCTTCATCTTAGGCTTGTTGTCATCATTGCTTTGCATTTGTTAGTGGGAATTTCTCTTTGAATTTTACAGGCAAAGCAATCTCCTTGAAGGTTATCTCAAAGCCTCTGTTTTCTTCTTCTTCTTTCTTCTAAAGATGTAATCTTCAAATTAATTTTTCTAAAACGTAGTAGATGGTTAAAGTAGCATATTGCAATTTTGCACTTAGAAGTTTTTTGCACTTTGCTGCATTGTTAGCTTTCAAATATATGATTTTAGCAAAATATATTTATCCTTATAATTTGCACATGTTGTGGAGTAAGCATGCATACATTTTTATTCAAGCACATAGCTGTGATATCTCAATCAAGCGAAGAGAAAACATATGATTCAATCATAAAATGAGCAGGATTAAATATATGCTTATATAATTTAAACTTTCATAAATATGCATATGTTTCAAGCATATTTGTTTATAGTTCTAGCTCATATATCATTAGCATAATTATGTCTTAATTATAAGTTTTGTTGTCATCAAAATCATACAATAATCCCAACAACTATAAGGTGTTGCCAAGATCAAAGAGCTTCGAAGTCACATTATTACTATCTCTAAGAGAGTTTGAATTATTATAATGTACTCAATATTTTATCATTTATTATTAGAGTTTTAACTATCTGTACATCTTAGCCTAGTTAGAGGCATTTTCTTATAAACTTCATAAGTGCTAGATTGAGCTCCTAGTAAGCTCTTAAGAAACTAGGTTGTTCCTAGTAAGCTCTTAAGAAACTAGGTTGTATATGAGTTGTTGGTGAGCTCAGTGGAAAACCATCATTGAATGAGTTTGTTGGTGAGCT
>JAYJMB010065978.1:0-25228 GCA_036873735.1 Pouteria campechiana
ATTGATCACAAATGTGCTTTTACTCAATCTCACCACTTGAGTTCTTTTCTTCTTATTGTTTTTATATAACCCAAAATACTGAAATTTATAGAATTCATGGTCCCAACTCTACCCGTTTGCTCATGAGTAGATTTCAAACACCTTGGTTCCTCACTATACTAAAATACAAAATTTTTTTCCTCATTCTAACACCCTAGGTGTTACAAACTCCCCTCCTTATAAAAAATTTCATCCTCGAAACTTTCATTACTGTAAAAGTTTTCATGATTTCTTTAATTTGCAATTCATTTCAAAAATTATATCACCATCATCACTTAATTCCACCAAAATTATACATCAAGTATATCAAAAATATGTTAATGGTTCCAAAATTTCAATAATATTTCATAATTTATAAAAGATAATTATCCGTTCTATCAATTTCATGCGTTTTATCGAATAGTTAGAGTTCAACACTTAGTTCAACAATTTCAATTAGTATCCCCACATCTTGAATTGTAACTACTTTTTATTACCAATATTATGAATTTATATAATCATGAGCAATATCAAACAAACACGTGTCATAATAGGTCATTTTCCTAATTCATTTTTCATCATGAGGATGGCACTTATTGAGTGTCATTTAAAAGATGCTAATACAATTCATATTACAACAAATATACAATCTAAATAAATTCAAAGTACAATAATTCCATAACAAATTATACAATCCCATCAATATAATACCAATATCAATACCACAATGTCATTTCATACTACAATCCTCATATGTCTCATCATCCATTCATCACCTAATTGACTTAACACATGTAAATGAAACTACTATCATGTGGCCTATACAAACTAATGTATCTATACTTTCATTTGCCTGTTCTTAACCAATACCATGCTTAGGAAGCTACATCAAAGTGGACTTAGCAATAAATAAAGTGGTCTAAACCACAATTAAGTGGCAACCACATCCAAACCAAGTGGTTTAAACCACAATTAGGTGGCAACCACAATCAAGTGGACTCAACTCCCTTACAACTCAGTGTATTCTATTCTGTCCCTGCAATTTGGCTACAAATGTTGTGAGATCCATGACCAGATGGTATCTCAACTTCATTGCAACCAAGGAGATACAAGTTCTCCATCCACACTCATAAAATAACCAAAGGAGTCTACATACACTAGGTTGATTAGGCCTCTTCACCATCATAGGCGGTATAATCAAACAAAGCCCTGTTATGGGTGGGATCCCAAACATCCAAAGTAGCCAACTTGGCAGGTATCCAAACCTCAAATACACAACAACCAATTTCTAGCAGGCATCATAATCTCAAATACATATCAATCTAATCCAAGAGGCATCCAAATCCAAGCATGAACCATAGCCATGCATCCAAGCCTCAATCAAGTAACCAATTATCAAATAAATAAATATCCAAAACTCAATCAAATAATCAAAAGGCCATCCTCAACCCAATGGCCAACATCTAAACTTATTACATAACCAAATGGTCAAATCCTATTTCAATAGTCAAACCCAAACCAAACAAAGTCTTCACAATATTCACATCTCTGTGTCATCCTGGCACCATCCAAACTCTAGTCATTCTACCACCCCACAAACTTAAATGCCTCATAAGGCATATCATACAATTTCACATCTCATATACACAATGTTTCGTCAAACAATTCAATCATTTATCTATAGCCCATATCAACATTAATTGTCAATCAATTTCAAAATAAGCATCCAAACTCAATTACATACCTATTGTATTCTAACTAGTTTCCAAATCTCAAAATGTATTCCCATTCAAGCATGCATCCCAATTCTCAATCAAATAATCCTAAAAGTATATAAATTCATTAATCATAATTCACATCATTTCATCATACTATATCTTATCACAATAACGCTGCAATTCCACAAATTACTCAATGAACAACTTTTTAAACGAATACTTAAAATATGAACTTTTATCCCTCTAACTCATAACATCAACCCATCACTTACAATAGCCCACATATAATCAAATAAAGGGGATTGTCACTACCCCTATCCAATAATTCATTCAATCCAATTATTCATAAGAAAAATTATTCGATAAAACATTCATTGAGATATCATCGTTTACAATGACCAACTATAACCATAAAACACATGAAGCCATACTCAAAATTCCTTATATAAACTCAATCAAAACAATTCAATAGCGAACAAAAGTCACACAACCATTTTGATCAAAGGAATCCAATGATTCCATCACAATTCAATTAAACAACCAAACCAAATTCAATTGCCAACACTTATTTGTGTAACTTTCACATTTTCATCATTTCAAATCTACATACCTTATAAAGTAATAACAAACTAATTATTTAAACAAGATGCATATCAGCATCACCAAACATTCCAACAATATGCATATAAGCATCACCACACTTCACTACACTACCCTGATCAACACAAATATTTGTCATCTCATCTTAATGAAACATTGAATCAACTAATATTTAGACCAACATTGCACTGTTTCTATCAATTCATCATTTCTATCAATTCATTAGTGCCTCAATTCCCTAACTCATGCCTTTAACATACAAATAACATTTCTTTTCCATTTTTATGTTCTTCCATAATTATCAAAAGTTTATATACTCTTATTGGCAGGTTATTATCTATTTCTTCCGAAATTCAGTTTCATCATGGTTCTAGGCTCCTTTCTCAACTTAAACTTATCACATAGCTAAGCTATGGGGCTCTTATACCATTCTGTCATGCCCTGCCTTCTGAGGCGCGATGTTTCATTTTGCACTGTATTTCACCTACATTTGTCGGCTTTTAGGGTGGGGTGCTCGAGTCTCATTTTGGAACTCAACTTGTTTCTATAGAAAAATGGATAGTGTTTCGTTTGAAATATTTGGGGCTAACCTGTACAATTATTCACTAAATCAAATAAAGCATTAGTATACATTCTTAAATATATCCAACCACATACCCACAACCCTAGATCTTATTGAATCATAATGGCAACACAATTAAGGGGGAATTATATCCTCCTATACAAATCCATAAATACATTCCAATGACATGCCATTACAACTTATTTCCATCATTTAGGATTACTTGATTACAATTCCACAAATACATATACATTCTCAATTACATTCATGCTTAAATTTATTACAAACACAATATAGGAAATTTCCAAATACAAATTTAATGAATAAAATAAATATTATCCTCCTTGGGCTCCATTGTTTGTCCTGTCAGCTAAAAAATAAATAAGGTGTGAGTCTAGGCAACTCAGTAAGTAGGCATGTAGTAACAAAATATAATCAAAATTCAAATACATTATATTCAATTTCTACAATAGACTCAGTTCATGCTAAATGTTTCCATATCTCAAACATTATCATTTCATCATTACCATTATCAAATTTCACAATTTATACATGCTATTCAATGAGATATTCTTCATCCCTTTCAGTAGACAACTATATACAAGAATAATGATCCTACAAAGAACATCAATAGCCCAATCCAAGGGATACCCACTATCCCAACATATAAAATGCATCAATCTTAAACACAAAAGGGATGTTCATAGTCCCCAACCAAAACAACCTTGCCCAGAATAATAAAATGGGATTTTCGTCCCCAATCATATAATATAGCAAATCAAAGGGGGGGATCCTACTTACTTAGTTAGTGTAATGCCAATTCATCAATCCTCATCAGTTCCTTAGCGTCTCACATTACATAGCTTTTCCTCCATCCTCATCATCAACATAGTTTAACCATTACCCAAGGGTTGCTATTGAATTAATCAATGGCTTCTTAATTGAACCGTTTTCTCAAACATTATATTGATAGCCTTTTAATTCATATATCTCAATTGAGAATTTTAAATAATTTTCGTATTTAACTATATGAAATCCTCATACAACATAATTAACGTGTCATTAATTTTAATGATCAAAATAAACAAGCTAGTTAAGTCCTCAACTCGCCCAATTTGTTACTTAAACACCTTAGAGTCAAATCCATTTTAACCTAAATTGGGTCTTTGTCCAAAAATCAGATTTTTCATTTCCAAACAACCAAAAAAAATTCCAAAACAATTTAATTCATGTCTTATTCATTTTTTTCCATAATTATTACTTATAAACAACCAAACTGGGAAAAAATCACTGTTCATAGATTGGGAAGAAACCTTAGCAAGCCAAAATCCATGGATTATTACGCCCAAATCACTATAATTGACCCATTAATCATTCCTCTCATGCTTAATGCAATATAAACTATATAATTTCACTTTAATTCTACTATTTACAACAACTCCCAAAACCCTAGTTTTCAAGAATACTAAATTCGAATAGGGAAACTGACATGCCTCAATTTTTCCGGCATGGCCACTTCCCATGGATGAGGATCTAGGCTCAAAGCTCCCATTGGCACCTTCCAAATGCAAATAGTCAGATCTTCTTCCTCTTTTCACTGTTCAAACAATTGAAACTCAGGTTTAATCAAGGAGTTCTTCACTCAATCACAAAAGATTCCAAGCTAAAATAGCAAGGAAATGGGCAAAATAGTGTTAGCGCAAAGCTAAGGCGTGGGAGAGGCAAAACGGAATAGAAAAATGATGAAATGGAATAGGGTTTCGATTTAAAATGTCACATGTTTTTGATGCTCTGATGCGTCACAGGACCTTTGTCGAGGCAAGGATTTGCTAGACAGGCCAAAAAAAAGCATTTCTGAAGCCTTGACACGGTAGGGAAATCGCCTTGCCATGATAAGGAAATGCCTTGCTTTGGTAGGGAAAAGCCTTGCTGCGGCAAGGAATTACTATATGCCAAAAGAATTGTTTTTTTGAAGCCTTGCTGCAGAAAGGAAATTTTATCCCAATATAATATTAGTAATTTGAACATAACTTTTACATACGATGTCCAAATTATGTGATTTTTAAGGCATTGGAAAGATAACTCCAACAGATACTTTCATGTTAAAATTTTTTCCAAATCAGCCCTAAAAATGTCAAAATTTTAAATAAAGTTGACCCATCTGATTCATCTCATTATTTTTCAGTCATCTAGGATAGTTTCAGTGTATTAGTCATAACTTCCTCATATGATATCGTAATTAAGTGATTTTTCTTCCATTAGATAGATACTTTCATTATCTACAACTTATATGTTAAAAAATATTTCATTCTAGTCCATTATACATGTCAAAATTTAATGACAATGATCCCTTTCTCAAATTCAGCATTTTCATAATATACATTTGTGCTCCTTTAGTTTTTCTCCAAAATTTCCACTTTTTCTCTGTTCTTTCATTCCTAGACTTTCAATCATTTAATTTCCCATTATTTCCTACATAATTATCCTCGAATAATCATTTAATAAATTAATTATCAGCCCCAAACTCAAGCAATAACCCATTCATTATAAGGAACTATTCAAATTCAGAATTTGTACTTATACAAACCATCAATGATCCCATTTCACATAAAACACTTAAAACATCATAGAAATAACTTTCCACACATCACATACATGAAAAAAATATGTTCAAGCTATTTTCCACCTCGTTTGAGGTCAATTGATAAAAATCACTTATTCAGTTCTTTTTAACTGCATTTTCTGTTATAAGTAACTCCATATGCCATTTTCATTCGAAAATGCATCCAAGACTCAAACTAATATTTCACAAACATTACAATACATATGATGACTATTTTACACATTCTTATTGATCACAAATGTGCCTTTATGCAATCTCACCACTTGAGTTCTTTTCTTCTTATTATTTTTATATAACCCAGAATGCTGAAATTTATAGAATTCATGGTCCAAACTCTACCCATTTGCTCATGTTAGATTTCAAACACCTCAATTCCTCACTATACTGAAATGCAAAGAGTTTCTCCTCATTCAAACACCTTAGGTGTTACATGTATGTTGGTGATATTGTATTTAGAGCTACTAATGAAAATCTATGTGAAGAATTTTCTAAGATAATGTAGGGAGAATTCAATATGAGCTTGATGGGGGAGCTAAAATTCTTTTTGGGACTGCAAGTGAAGCAGATGAAAGAAGGAATCTTTATTTACTTAGCCAAGTGTACAAAAGAGCTGCTAAAGAAGTTCAACCTTGAAGATGAAAGAAGATATGTAACTCCTATGAGCACTTCCATCGAAATGGACAATGATAAAAAAGGTAAACTAGTTTATCAAAAACTTTATTGAAGCATAATGGGAACTCTATTGTATCTTACTACTAATAGGCTAGATATCATGTTGAGTGTCTATATATGTGCTAGGTTCTAGTTAGATCCTAGAGAATCACATCTTACTACTGTAAAAAGGATCTTAAGATACCTCTTAGATACTCCAAACCTTAGTTTATGGTATCCGAAAGGTTCAAATTTTGCATTAGTAGGGTACTCTAATACAAATTTTGCTGGATAAAAGGTAGATAGGAAGAGTACATAAGGGAGATATTAGTTTCTTAGAAGCATGATCATATCATGGTTTTCCAAGAATCAGATGTCTATTGCATTATCAATTGTAAAGGCTGAATATGTTGTAATTGGCAGTTGTTGTGCATAGATTCTTTGGATGAAATAGTAGCAAGGTGACTATGATTTAAAATTCAGTGATACACTCATAAGATATAAAAATACCAGTGCTATAAATATAATAAAGAATCCAATTATGCATTCTAGATCTAAGCATATAGAGATTAGGCATCATTTCATTAGAGATTATGTCCAGAATCATAATGTTTGCTTAGAATTTGTACCAACTGAAAACCAGTTAGCATAAATTTTCACTAAATTGCTCCTAGAGGATAGATTTTGCTTGATTAAAAGGGAGTCAGGTGTGATAGATCCACATGCATAATGCCCATTTCATGATCTTCACATTATGTTTATAATGATATAATCTGAATGCTTATTCTTTCTATTGTATGATTCAAATGCTATGTATTTATGCTTCAAGATTCTATACTATATAGAATGAAATTAATCTCATTTTTCAGAAGTAGTTTTAGACTCACCTTTAGACATTATGAAACCTCACTTCATAATATCTGAAGTTCATCCAACATTATGTTTCAGACATAGTCCTTCCCCATCTGAAGCTATAACTTCAAAATGTATGAAATTTTAGCCCATGTTTGAAATTCTTCTATTTGTCTAAAAAGCCAAAACTCTCATTTTGTATCATTCAAAATTATCTTCTCTTGCATCTGAATCTTCATTTTTGAGATGATGCTTCATTTTCTTGTTGGAATTAAATCTCTTTCATTGGAACTCTTATCACTTACCTATTTTTAGCAAACATTCATTCCTCTTCTCCTCTAAAATTCATCCAAGAAACATCTTTATCTTTCCATGCCACATCTATTTTATCCAAACTCCCAACCCATAAGCTACAATTGTGAGGATAAAGGGAGGACTAAGTCTAGAAGAAGAGAAAGATCAAAGTCCAAAGAAGCAAATACTTCATAGAAAGGAAGAATAAGTGACAAAGCAAAATGCTTAGAAAGTTTTAGCATTGGCTTTGGAAAAAATGAGATTCATCTTTACATAAGTCTAATGGCCTTAAATCCAACTCAATCAACACTGAAGGCAAATGAAGAGAAGAAAGAAAAGGGTACAGCAACAACAACATCCTCCTCTTTCCCTTAGCTTCCCATTTGGCTCCTCCAATGTGACCTTCTCAATGGTAATGGACGCCTACCTCCGCTTGCAATTTTTTTGAAGGATCATAATCGAGCTCCACCATAATCTACTTTTAGCCGTAACTCATCTTCTCACACCCATACCTTCCATCTACAATCCCATCTCTGATGCACTTACCCCAACTCTTCATGTAATCCTTTAATGCATTTAATGTAATTCTGTTTGTACTGAAATGTAATTAAATGCAATGAAATATTTTATGTTTTACTTCTACATTTTTTTTACATACTCTATATCTTTCATATTTTCTTTCCTTTGTGCCTTTTTTATTATGACAAAAGGGAGAGAAATTGTATGATTAGTAGAATTAGAATTCAACGCATTCATTCAGGGGGATGATGCACTTAGTCAGGGGGAGCTATGTATATCTTATTTTGATTAGAATATCTTTGTCTAGTTCCCAGTGCTTTTGTTGATTTTACATCTTTTGAAAGATAATTCACTCAAATGTTTTGTCATCATAAAATGGGGAGATTTTTTTATCCAAACCTCCTTTACTTTACTTGATTTTGATGATAAATGTGTTTAGCCAACTAAATTTTGACGATGAGCAAAATCTTATGAGTGGGAGGAGCTATGTATGTCTTGTTTTGATTAGAATATCTGTGTCTAGTTCCCATGTGCTTTTTATGATTTTACATCTTTTGAAAGGTAATTCACTCAAATGTTTTATCATCATCTAAAAGGGGGAAATTATTGATCCAAACCTCCTTTACTTGGCTTGATTTTGATGATGAATGTTTTTAGCCAACTAAGTTTTGATGATGAGCAAAATTATGTGAGTGAATTGTTAAGGTACTTACTCTTATTTTCCAAAGTGTGTAGTAATAAGTATATAAATCAAGGAAATAACTTTAGTCAAGTAGATAGCACAAACATAATCATATTAGAGACAATATCCACCAAATATAGGAAGAAAATGTAAATGCTCAAAGGTCTAATGACCATGAACTCAAAAGAGAATTTCAAATGCAATGAGACACATCTAAAATCATGAGGAACAATTTTAGGAAGTTCAGTGTGTCTGTAGAATAACAACTATAGACACAAGAACCTTGTCTGAAGATGTTTCAAATGAAAGGTCCAAGCTTCTAGGCCTATATTACAGTTGAAGGATATGTCTGGCATCATTCAAGAGTCCTAAAGTCACTTTGGACATGTTCTTAGACTACTGCCAAGGTATATAAGAAAAGTTGCTCAAGTTCAGACACCAATAAAGCTTCAAACTATGCTTAAGACGGTTAACACGTCACTTTGGATACAACAGAACCAAGCTCAGACAATGCGAAGTCAAGTTTGGATGTGCCAAAGTCCGAAGTCTAATGTTGAAGAGTTAATGAAGTTTTAGATGTTATGAAATTTAATTTTAGATGTTGTTAAACCAATTTCAGATGAAACTAAAGCTTAGATGCATGGCTAAGTACTTCACACCACTTCAGACATTGTGAAAAAAACTTATTTCAGATTATGAAGAATTTCAAACAAAACTAGTCCAAATTGTTTGCATGAATATCTCACTTTAGATAGTGCAAAATTGTGAATGACTCCAATGCAAGTTTCCAATGAAGCATTCTCTCCCTTTCTAGACGTATTTATTTCAGATGTTATGAAGTCAGGAGAAGGTTTCAATAGTTAAAATTTTGAACATTTCCTCGCATTAAATTCTCACCACCAACATCAGTGGGAAGATTTGAAAGTTAGTATATGAAGAGTGAATAGGGATGTTCCAGAGTTAAGATAGAAGATTCAAAGAGCATTTACTAAGAGCAAAAGTTTTCTTCCAAAGAAGATTTCAACTCATCTGTACAAAATGCCAATCTGTATTCAAAGCTTACTTCCTCTGTAACTTTTCTAAAGTCTGAAACTCATGTACTTAAGTATATTACATTCAATTTTTTGCATTCAAATCATTGTACAAATTAGCTTGTGTAAGAGGCATTTTCTTGTACAAGGGGCTTGTTGACTATAAAGTTGATCATAGCAAGTGAGTGAGGCTTATTGGGTGATCTATATAAGTTTGTTGGTGAGCTTGGAAACCGATGGTTGTAAAGTTTGTTGGTGAGCTTATAAAACCAACATGCGTCTAGTGGAACTTGAGTGCAGTAAGAGAGGCTGACTAAGAGAATGGAGTAGGTGCCGTGTTTGAGCCAAACCATTATAAGAATCCCTTGTTTTATGTTGGAGATTTATGCTCCATCTATTCTCAGCACTTTTAGTTTTTAATTTGGCCAAATTTTTAGAAGCTCAATTCACCCCTTTCCCTCTTAAGCTCACTTATATGACTTGATTCTAAGTTAATTGAGGAAAAATGATGGTGCAATTTATGTTATTTTATGGAGAATAAATGATGAAAAAAGAATGGAGGAAAGAATGCATGAAATAAATTAGAAACGAAGAAGAAATAGGGGGCAACAAGTTGATGTCATGACACTGGAAATGGGTGCCACGACATTGTTTCAAAAAGAGAGGAGATGTTGGCATCTAGCAGGTGGATGTTGGGACATTGAAATTGGATGCCACGACATTGGGACAGGATGCCATGGCAATGGATTTTGATGCCATGACATCACTTTAGAGGGGCAGTTTTCAGGGGCATCTAGTTGGGTGGATGTCGCGGCATCATTTCAGAAAGGCAAAAATTGGGCGGCCAATGTATTTTGGCGCTGCAATGCCAAAAAGCTGAGTTGCAGCTTCAGTCGATAGTAAGTCAGTTGGTTTGCTTTTTAAAGCCATTCCATCCCATTTTTCTTTAGCCCATTCCATTTTTCTTCTTCCAACGCCCAACCTCATGTCCCTAAGCCCCTTTTGCCATGATTTTGCTAGGGAAAATCCTAGTTTAGCATTCAATCCTTCATCTATGCTCTCAAAACTCAAATCCCAATTGTTTGAGTGGTGGAAGAAGAGGAAAGTTATTTTTTGCTAAAAACGGTGGAGAGTTCTTAGAGATTTGGAGTTGAATCCTTGTGCTAAGGAGGAAGACACATGTGAATGGTAAGGTAAACCCCTTTTTCCCATTTGAATTGCTGATTTGGCATTATTAAGGTTTTGTGAATACTAATTTTTAACAAAAAGGATGGGGTTCTATTATAAGAACCATGGCGGAAAATGATTAAGGGATAACTTATAGTGTTTTGAAACTTAATTAAAAATGAAAATATTGCTTTTATGGTTATCCATGAAGTGGGTAGCAAATTGCTGAGAGGTTGGAAAGGATTTTTGTGCATGGGGCATGTGAGTAAGAAATTGATTAAATTAAGGAGTTAATTAGGTTGTTCTTATAGTTTTTGAACTAATAATCGTGTATGATAAGCATAAAATGTTGGGAATGAAATTCCCTTGAAACACTTTACTAAAATCTTATGATTTAAATGTTTCTTATTAGATGTTTGATGAATTGCCCCAATAAAAAACTAAAATAAAGTTTATTTAAAGAATCTTATAATAAATTTTAAGGGGCCATGAAGTAGGCACACAAATAAAATAAGTAATGCATACTCGGAAGAGAAATTATATAAATGATGTTAGACTAGAAACGATGAACTGGAAAGGTGTTTAGAAAAGCACCCAGAAATGGACAATGATATGGACACATTGTGACATATAGAAATCCTATTTAATTGACTTGAATGAATGATTAAAATTGTTTTCCTATGAGAAGCATGTATAGATTGAATTGTGATGTGTGATATATGTGTGCAAGATCCATTGGACAATAGTATGGAAGCTAAATGGTTGAATGAAGGCTAAATTGAAGAATTATGACATGAATCTCCATATAAGTTAAGTATGAATTTTCTCTTTTGCTGAATGCATGGATAGGGGTATAGATTATCCCAGTTTGTATTCGGGCATGTCTGTATATTTGGGGGATTATGGATATCCCATGTTTCGTTCAAGATTGATGTTTATATAATTTTATGAAAATATGAATGTTAGGGGTAGTAAGTATCCCATTAATTGAAATTAGTAGTGTTTAGTTTATGATATGGATGTCTAGTTGTTAGCGATAATGAATATACCATGATTATGATGGATAGTATGTTTTGTATGGCTGTGTTTTGTTTTATATGGATTGATAAGGATCGTAAGTATCCCAAGTTAAGTCTCTTATTATGATGATGTGAATGGATAGAGTCATTGATAAGTGATATCCTATGATTATGTTAATAGTAATTGAATTTGTATATGATGGGTTGTAGAGCTTTCATGAAGTGTAATTGACAGAATGGTTTGATATTATGTCTGAATGGCACAGTTACAATTTGTAGTGCTTATATGGAAAAATTTTGATATTTAATCTGTAAAATAGTTTGTACTCATGTTTTAGATGAGAACATGTGGTTTCTAGTTTATTATTATTTTATATTTCTGCCTAATTACTAAGTTGCTCAAACTCACGCCTTCTTGTTTTAATTTTTAGTTGGCAGGTTAGGTAAAAGATTCCAATTGTAGGTTGAAAACTAATGAGGAAGATTAAAATAATCTTTTGTGGTATGATTGATTGGGATTATGGTCTCGTAGTAGTGTATTTGTGTAAGTGTATAAGTGTATTTAATAGATTTGTATAATCGAATATATTGGCATGTCATAGTGGTTTAACTATGTATATATGCATGAAAGTTTGATTTAAGTAACATATATTGCCATCATGATCGGTTTCGATCCTCGGCAGGTATCTGTGGGTGTGGGTATAAGTTTTATTTAGTGTTTTATAATTATCGAATTATAAATTTTATATGATTAAATGAATGCACAAGTGTTTAGCCTCTTATTTCACGGGAGATTCTATCAGATTTTGGCAGAATTTTTCCTTAGAAATGGGAAAATTATGGGTTAATGATGAAACACATAGTCCACAAGGTGGGATGTTACAAAAGTGCATTTCTTAATGTATATCTAAATGAGGAAATTTATGTAGAACAACCTCTCAGATTCAAACTTGATGATCAACCTGATTATGTTTACAAACTTACCAAAGCATCATATGGACTAAGTCAAGCTCCAAGAGCTTGGTAAGAAAGGCTAAGATGCTCAAGAAGTTCAAGATGGAAGAAATAAAGATAGCAAACATACAAATAAGCACATTAAAAAGGCTAGAAAAAGATGATAAGGGTAAACCAGTAGATCAAAAATTATTTCAAAGCATGATTAGTTCCCTCTTATACTTAACTGCATCTAAGCTAGATATATTATTTAGTGTATGATTGTGTGCTAGATTTCAATCTTGTCCAAAAGGATCACACCTGACTATAGTAAAATAAATTTCAAGAATCTAATAGACACAAGTCTGGGGCTCTATTATACAAAAGGATTCACCTTTGAATTAAGTTGATATTTAGATGCCAACTTTGGAGGATACAAATTTGATAGCAAAAGCACTAGTGGAACTTGTCAATTCTTACGAAACGTGTTGGTTTCATGGTTCTCAAAGAAACAAACTAGTGTCTCTCTCTCTACTGCAAAATCTAAATATATAGCAGATGGAAGATGTTATGCACAGTTGCTTTGGATGAAGCAACAACTTCTAGATTATGGGCTAATCTACAAGGACATTCTGATAAGGTGTGATAATACTAACACAATATGCTTAACAAGGAGAGTAAAAGATTTGACCATTGAGCACTAGATGCTCAGAAAAGTACTAGAATCCACTATAGTGCCCAAGTTGGAAGGAACTAAGATAGTGAATGTATTAAAAGCTAATGTTTCATGGAAAATAGCAAATTACAAGAAGGTTAGTCTCCCAAGAACCATGTTTCATCTCTTTGGATACATGCCACACTAAAATGATCATGTGGTACCATATGGAATGTGGCTCACTAAGGTGTTTGACCATTTTGGTATTTCCACTCAAGGAGAATCAACATGTTACATGACTACCTATAAGAAAGATTGGGCAAGTAAAACTTTGCTTAAAAGAATGCAAATCAAACCGTCCAAATACCCAAAAGAAATGAATGAGCTACATCAAAAGGAAATGGAAGAAGAGGAAGATTCAAAAGAATAAGAAGAAGGAGATCATAGAACACACTCCTAAGGGAAGAAGGAGAAGAGGGGAGAATGGGAAGGTAGTTCCACTATAGCACAAGAATCATCATCTTGCCAAGTAACATATACAATTGCAAGCTCTACACTTTTTGCATAAATGAGATTATCTAAAGAGATAAGAGCTTTAAGAGAGGATATTCATGTTGGTCCCTAACTAATGGTGGCTCAAGAGGGGAGGGGGAGTGAATTGAGCCTTTAAATAATTTGACCATCAAAAGATGGTCCTAAAATAAAATAGGAAAGATCATACAGCACACTAAGACAATGATTTTTATAGTGTTTTGACCCTTAACCTAGTAAGTACTCCACTTCTCTGAGTTAGTATTTTTCGCTAAGCCCAGGTTCCACTAACACTAGTTGGTTTTCAAGCTCACCCACAAACTTATACAAATCGATTTTCAAAGCTCACAAATAACTTATACATGTTGGTTTTCAAAGCTCACCAATAAACTTATACAGGTTGGTTTTCAAAGCCCACCAATAACTTATACACATTGGTTTTGAAAGCTCACCAACAACTTATATGAGAAAATAATAAATAAGCATGTACAAAACTGAATGCCTCTTGATAGGCAGAGTGTACGAAGTATAGTGATAAAAAAACATAATAAATGTCGCAGTCAACAAAGAATAATAAAGATTAGACTCCAAATGTTGTTGAATGGTTAGCTTTGAATGCTTGTTGGAATGTTGCACAGTGGAGTTAATCTCGTGGAGTTAAATCTAAGAGCTTTTGTAAAATGCTTAAGTGAAAATTTTATTCTCTCTCTTATTCAGATCTAATGTTTTTCAAACCTTTGAATTTTCTTCTTATAAGCTGTGGAAGAAGCCTTAGCTTTTTTGATTATTTTAAGATGCTTTTCTACCATTTGAAAAAAGAGAACTCAAAGCCTTATCATTATCCAGCTTCAATGTCATGATGTCCAACTTTAGAACTTCTGAGATAAATATTTAGAACTTTTGAGCTGCTTCTACCATCAATTATCGTTATGCATTTAATGCAGAGCTTCTGATATAAGTCTTCAAAACTTCTACAGATTGATTTTAGTTGTTGACAATCTCAATGGTCAAATTTTTGCTTTTGATAAGCTTCTAAGGAGCCTCTAAATCTTGAATCTTTATTTTTGCTAAACTTCTTAGGCCTGGGCATTTTGAAAATGCCTCTAAAGGTTTTTTGAGTTGCTTTTGAACAACTTCTGAGTTGCTTCTTAGAAACTTCTAAGGTTTTTCTGAAGTGTGCATCCTGCTTCTGATGTGCTTCTTGAAACTTGTCTTGGATTCTAATACACTTGAATTTGAACTTGCTTCTAACGAACTTCTGTATTACTTCTGAGAATCTTCTAAACATAGAAACTTCCTTTGTCTTCATTCAGTTTTACTGCTATCGATCTTCTGTTACAATTCTAAAACTTGGAGGCTTTTCTGAACTATTTCTGGAGACATGGGAAATGTTTTGGAAATGATTCTAAGGCTAATGCCTTATCTCTGAAGAGATTCAAAATAGCTTCTGATGGGGTTCTAAGTTCAAAAACTTCTTTTGAACTTATGAGCTTCATTATTATTGATTTTCTGAGACATCATTTTTGAATTTCTTCTGACAAACTTCTGATTGCTGAAACTATTTCTGAAGTAGAGCATTCTACTTCTGATTGCAAGGAACGTGATTTTGCATTACTTCTGAGATGTTTCTACAACCATAAGCTTCCTCAGAATTATTTTTGAAGTTCTTCCTGTTGAACGTCTGATTGCAAAAATATTTTTTTCATTGCTTCTGCATGCTTCTGAGTAACTTTTGAATGTATTCAGTAATTCTTATTGACAAACTTCTGAGTGCAAAAACATTCTTCTTCTTAGGGTGTTTTACTTCTGAGGTGGTTTTGGATAGTTTTTGAACTACATCTGAAGTGCAAGATTGCCTTAGAGTTAATTCTAAGGCTTACACCTTGTCTTCTAAAAAGGTTTTGAGTTATCTTTGAAGGTGTTTTGAAGTACATCTAATTACATCTGAATTCATCTAAAATTTACATCTTGTCTCCCAAGGAATTTCAAATCATCTTGAAATACTTTTGAGCATTTTTGAATGGCTTCTTAGCTTCACGCCTTGTCATCTGAAATACTTTTGAGTCTTTCCGAATTGCTTTTTAGCATTATTTGTTGTCTCTAAAATTCTTCTGAGCATTTTTTGAAATGCTTCTTAGCATTATGTGTTGTCTCTTAAATGCTTCTTAGCATTATGTGCTATCTCTGAAATGCTTCTTAGCACTACATGTTGTCTCTGAAATTCTTTTGAACATTTTCTGAAATGCTTCTTAGCATTTTTGAAATACTTCTAAGCTTGCATTTCTAAATCATTTCTTATCTTCATGCCTTGTCTTCTATAATACTTATGAGTATTTTTGAGTTGCTTTTGAGGATTGGAATTAATCCTGAAGTTACTTCTAATGATGTTCTTAGTTGCTTCTGAGCTTCCAATGAGGTTCTGAGTAACTTATGAGATACTTATGAATCTTTGAAAATGGTTCTTAGGCTCACATCTTATTTTTTAAAGTGCTTCCGAAATGTTTTTGAATACTTTTGAAATGTGTAATTTCTTCAGAAACATTTCTGAAGTTTCAGGTGTTTCTATTTGAGCATTCTTTTAACTTGTTTTTCTGTGAAATCTTAATATAATATGCTTTAAACTTAACAGTTACTTTCCTTAGCAAATTAACATTGCATCACTTGGAAGCTAATTAATTAGTACCTTAACTTTTCACTCATATGTTTGCTCATCATCAGAACTTAACTACCTAATTATATTCATCATCAAAATCAAGCTAAGTAGGAGGATTAGACTCAACAATTCAGATCATTTGAGAAGATCAGATCTTCATTAGATAGTAGCCAGCTTCATTGATCTCACACTTTTGTATTCCATATCCCTCTACCACCATTATATTTCCTTCCAGCACAACACCACCTCAGGATGCTCCTATTCTGCCCACAAAACTCTCATCAGTTTTGCCCCATGATTCCACACCTACCTATTGTATTTCTGAACCCACATTCACTTTTGTGAAACTAATCACTCTACCACCGACTTAGGGGGAGGGTGCTACCACTTAGGGGGAGATAGGTGATTGACGGGAGTGGTATACATGTGTTTTTCAATTTCTTTTATTTTTGACTTTGAGGGATGTAGTGTGGATTAAATTTTTTTGAGAGAGTGGTAATATGACACTGATACTATGTGTTTTAAGCTGAAAATGCATGTAATTCTAATTATTTTATGCATATGATACAAGTTTGATATACACTGATATGATGTGTTCTAAGCTAAAAAATGATACTAATTATCTTGTGCATTGCATATGAAAATCTATAAATTTTTTACATTATTAATGTTGATATTGAATATGATCTATTAGTGCTTACATGAATTTTGAAGATATAAACTCAAAATCAACATTGTTATAGTCCCATGGTATAAGTCAAACCTATTTGGAAAACCTCAAGGTTCAAGATCATGAATAGGTATTCAATCCCTACTCAGATCTCCAGTAATTTGTGTTGAAGCCTAAATTGACATATTTAGATAACATAGATATGAATGAGAGAGTATTTGAAAAGCTCTCTTTTGATTTAATAAACTGACAATATCTTAATTGTTTACACTTAAGAAAAAGTCAAAAAATTGTAGAAAATATTGAGATACTTCTATGAAAAACCACATGATGGTGTCAGAATTCTAAGAATCATTTCCTTAAAAAATTCATATGAAAATTACAAAATGTAATTGAAAAGGATTGTGTTTTGGCAAATCATCAAAAAGGGGGAGCTTGTAAATGATCCTCTTGTTTATCAATTTTATTAGTATTATTTTGATGATAAACAAAATCACATAGCCACATTAATGGCAGATGGCAAGGCATGCAAAACATCAAATGCAAAAAATCAGGTTACAGGGCCACAACTAAAATGCTTAGCCACCTACACCTACCACTTGCCTCGTAGCCAATATCTTTGCCGCCCTAGCATGTCGCCTACAACATTTCAGGAGGGTGTGTTCTCTTTGAATGTCTGCAACCAATATCCCATCCGCTTAAGATATTCCCTACCAACCCATAGCCAAAATTCGCAACCACCCCATCTTATTGCCTACCACCCAAGATGAAACATTGCCAAGCAATTCATTCTACTTGCTGAAATTGCTTGGTTCGTAGCCGATTAGCTTAGCTGCTTGCCATATGGCCTAAAAGTGGTCAAAGACATGTGGTTGGGAGTTTTTCCATGGATCCAACCATAGCCAATTTGCCAAGGTGCCTACCATATCGCTTGTGCTATAGTTAATTAGACCAACCACCTACCATATAGCCTGTTTACTCCAATGGTCAGAAAATTGCATTTAATGCACTCCAATTACCCTCCAATGTCTAGATTTTAAATGCAATTATAAAAGGATTTATTTGGGGATGTTTTTGAAAGTTATCGCAAGCATTAAGAGAGCCCTAATCTTCATTTACTCACAAGCAACTAAAGCACAAAAGCCTTCAACTAATCAACCTTCAAATTCCTCATTCAAGGTTGCTAATTACCACATGGGGACCACTCTTTCTCCATTTAAAGCCAGAGTTCAAACCTTCTACAGTCTTCCCCTACTCACAAATTGAAAAACTCATTAGTTTAACATTTATTTCTTCCATTTAGTTTTAGTTTGTGCCTTCACTTAGTTTTAGTTTATGCCTTGAGTTGGTATTGGAGACCAAACTCAAGAAGAGTAACATTGATTGTTGGAGTGTGTCTCATAATTAATTTACTAGAGTGTATTCACGCCCCCTTGAGCTAGAATCAAGAAGAGTTCTGTGTGCACTAATTTGTATTTCGTCATTGATATAGTGGAACCTAAGTCACTAAGGAGAGTGCTTGGAAGAGTGAATTAGATAAGGCATCTCACACCATTATAAAAATCCTTATCCTATGTAATTGCCTTTCCCACTTACATTATTCTATTTATTGAATTGCTAAGAGGGGTTTAATCCTTAAATGGGTTTTCCTTGAATTTTTATAAACACAATTCACCCCTCCCTTCTTGGGTTGTGCCTTGCTAAAGGGACTGATAGGTGGTTCCTTTTCAATGAAAGTAGGAATGGATATGGATACTGGGATGACTTGTGGTCTGGCCATATAGCCTAGGTTTTTGAGTTCTAGGAATGGAATGTCCCTGCCTTCTTGAAATGCAGTGTAATTGACATTACATCTGGCTTGGTACAATTCAAAAGGTAGGAGGATGGTGTTTGGGTTACAGGGGGTAGGTTGAGGTTTAGATTGAGGTTAGGATCTTAGTTTGGGTGTTACTTTTGGTTTAGGTGCTAGTTTTGGTTTGATTGCTAGCTTTAGTTTTGCTATTTGCTTTAATTTGGCTTGATAAACAAATATATAGTCGTCTAGGTTTGGTAGTGTTTGGGGCTTGTAGGTTTTGGGTGTGTATGTAGGGTCTAGTAGAAGAATGAGGTTATTTATGAAGATTGGATCTTCATGCTTTGGAAAGGGTAGGTCCTTTGGAATTAGGACTTGGTTTTTAGACTGGAATAGGACAACGATTGCTGCATTAACGTCCTTTCAAGCTTGAAACTCCTAAAAAGTCATCTTGTTCTTTTTACAAGCTTTAATAGGAGCTAGTGGTGTAGGTTTTGGAGGCTGGATGGTAGGTATTTATGATGGAGTCTATTTGTCTAATTGAGAACGTCTATCTTGTTCAGAAGTCTGGGTGGCTGGTTTGGATGTTTGGGCTATTAGTAAGGTTGCATCTAGTTTGGAGTTTCAAATATAGGCTTAGGTGGTGGTGGTAGTGGGAGCATAGGTGGGTTAATTAGAGATTTGTCTTTGGGTTGATGTGTGGAAAAATGAAACTGAGTTATATTGAACTATAGGGATGATTTCTATCCTAGAACTATAGGTTGGATCCTCTAATTTAGAATACGAATAGGGGATTTCCTAAGTGTAATGACTAGTTATATGGTATTTTTCTCTAGCTACCTAAATGGCATCACAATTGACTTGCCTTTTGGTCATATACTCTTAGAAAGGGATGAAAATAAGGTATGAAGGTATGGTGGGGGTTCTATTATTTTAGGTTGAGGAGTTTCTAATTCAATATCTAATGAATCAGATGATGGACTGATGGAAAGAAGTTGTTGGTTAGATTCTATAATGGATTGTATGGATGAGGTTAATTTGGTAAGAGTTGTGGATTTTGGTTAGGATGGTTCAGGGTTAAGCCTATAGAGTGTGAATGCTCCACCTTGCAAAACAAGTATGGTTACTCATATTTTGATGATTAACAAATACATAAAGAAATAAATATGTGAAATGTCAAATCTCACAAAGTGGAAAAGTCTAGAAAAAGTGAAATGTAGGACTATAGTCGAAAGCACTGATCCTTGCACTAATCGCTTGCTCCATAGTTGCATTAAAGTTGCCTGCCATAATGCATATAGTGTTTTTTAGGGGGAATAAAGTCCTTGGACAACCGCAGTTGCATTGCAGCTACCAACATTGTGGACGTAGTCAAAAGCCGGAGGTGCCACCTGATACTTCCTTCCACATTAGAAGAAGAACCACCTGGAATAATCTATACCACCTATGAATAGAGCCTGGAGCACGACCAGTATCATGGTCACCTTCCATCTTATAACAACATGGGTTCTAAAGTTTTGCCAGAGCTCCCACCATAGATGGTTTCCCATACCACCTGCTATATCGATTAGAGTGTATGTGAATACCATAGTCACCTATGATCTACTAGTGGTCTCCAACAGTTAGAAATTTCAATATTGCAAAGCTACATGTTACAACCTAATCATTTCTAAAGGTCTAGTTTTTGAGAAATCTATCTAAGAAGAAATGTTGGGATGTTTTAAGTGTTGTTGATTAAGCAAAACTTTAAGAAATTTTTGCAAACCAAGGCCAAAGCACTAAACCTTCTTCATCTAGAATCAAGAGCTTCAATCTTCACATTCTATATTCATGGCCTTCTTCATCAACACAAAAAGGAAATATCTTCAACATCAAAGAGAGTTATCCAAAGGCAACATAGGCTTCCCCTGGACTTACAGAGAAGCATTATTGAAAGTTAATAATTTATTTCTTATTTATATTTGTGTATTCCTTGAGTTAGTATTGGAGACTAAACTTAAGAGGAGTAAGTGTGGTGTTTGGAGTGTGTCTCATAATCAGCTTATTAAAGTGGTATAGGTCCCCTTAAGCTAAAATCAAGAAGTGTAAGAGGCACTATGAATATAAGCCCCCTTATGTTGGAATCAACAAAAATAACTTGATTATTGGAGTGTCTCACAATCAATTGCTAAATTATTTATATTGCCTAGAACTGTAATCTAGAAGAGTGCAGTGACACTAGTTTTATTCCATTATAGAAATAGTAGAACCCAAGATACAAGGGGTGTACTCTTCGATGAGTGGAGTAGGGAGTTTGTCTTGAACCACTATAAATTGTGTCTCCTATGTGTGACTAGTTTATTTTCTTGCATTTTATTTTTTGGTTATCTATCCCATAGCAAATCACATGATCACACAAAAAGAGGGAATTTACTTGTTTTAGATTCACTGATTGCGCAATCTTATCTACTCTATGGGTGAGTAGTGTTTCTAAGCTGTCTAGCCTAGTGTATGCTGGCTCTAAGTGCGTGGTAAGTTGGTTTTGTAGGATTGTTTTGAGTTAGTGTCGGTTAGGGATGGTAGATGGAGTTTGTTGGTTGGGTTGGCCAGGTCTTGGTGGAGTAGGTTGATGTGATTGGGTTGGCCAAGTAGGCCTTGTTTGGGATGGTGCAATTGCCTCACTTTCTTCTCTTCTTGCCTCTTATATTTCCTCTCTTCTCATCTCTTCCTCCATATCTTCTTCTCTTTCAAATTCTTCTTCTCTTCTATCAACTTCTTTTTCTTGGAGCTTCGGCTCTTTTACTTGATTTGTTTTCTTTAGCTTTTCAAAAATTCAGCCATTTGTTGTTTGCTTAAAACCCATTCTTTAACTAGATTCTCTTCCCAAGTAATCTATTTCTTTGGAAGTTTCTCCATGCTCATTTGAGAGATCTACTTCAACATCCTTTAGAAACTTGGTGAATATCATCCCATATGGGAGTCAAAACCTTGAATTAGACTTGGCCATGTAAAGATGGTCAAATATTGTTTGTGCAAGGTCCACTCTTTTCTAGTGTTTCAAAGCCTAAAGGATCTTTGCATCTTTTTTAGAAATCTAGTTTGAATATCCTATCTTAAGATGTATGTTGTTAAAGACCAGACTGTGGGCTATCTTTAGGTCTAAATCCAAGTGGCTAGCATGGAGGTAATTCTCCTTCTCTACTATTTACACTCCAGCCATGTTTGGAAATAATGTAGACTTACTTTTAGGCCACTTGATTCTTTCTCTTTCTACCTCTAGCACCTTGAATGTCTCTCCGATATTCTCAAGAGATAAGTCTATTTTAGCCTTCCCTATCCATGATTTCTTTGCGCTTGCATTATAATTACTAATTAACACTTGCACAACTCATATTCTTATAGCTTAAAAATTCTTCCCAATCATGATACTTCAGCCATTTCATCATAGCCAGGTCTAATCTATCTTCTCTAAAAAGTTTCAAAACACTCTTCCTTTTACTACTCATTCTCCTTCAAATTAATTTCTAAATTTTTCAAAAGCAGAGACTCAATTATCAAACTGTATGTTTAATGTGTAATCATCTAGTCTCATCTTACAATCTCCTTCCTTTTCCTTCCTTTTCAAAATTCTATAGATGTTGAGCCCAAGGATTTGCTCACTTTCTTGGTTTCAATTGTTGGGCCTTATGGTCTGGATTAACCCAAGAGAGGAGGGTGAATTGGGTTTATAATTTTTTTTTCTTTAACCTTGGTTAACTCAATTTCCCTCTTTTGAGCAATTTGCTAAGCTATGTGATAGAGCGTGTAAATCAAAAATGTAATTAGCAAACAAGTAAGCCAAACACACAAGAAGACATGATATGTAGTGGTTTGAGATAACCTCCCCACTTCACTCTTCCAAGCACACACCCCTTGTGTCTTGTGTTCCACTATTTCACTATAGGAAAAACAATTAGTGCCTTCACACTCTTCTACATTCTAGCTCTAGAGGGCATGAACAATTAACAATTAATTATGAAACACTTTAACAATTAAGTTACTCTTCTTGATTCCAACTCAAGGGGGCTTAAACAATTCCAACAAGTTGATTGTGAAACACACTCAAACAATCGCCATTGTTCCTCTTGAGATTGGTCTCCACTACCAACTCAAGAAATATACAAATATAAACAAGACGTAGAATGTTACACTTTGATTAGTGTTTCACTAGGGAAGCCTTGTGATCTTTGAAAGCTTGCTTCATTGAAGAGGATCTTCCCTTGAGTTGTTAATGAAGGCCTTGAATAGAGAATAATGAAGGTTTTAAGCTCTTGAACAAGTATGATGAAGATTTAATGCTTTAGTGTTGGATTTCAAAAGTGTCTTGAAGTTTTTGGCTCAATCAACAACATTAGAATGTCCCAACATTTCTTCTTAAATAGATCTCTCAAAAACTAAATCATTGGAAATGATTGGGTATCAATAAGTGGCTTTGAAATTTTCAAATTTTTGATTGTTGGAGTCAACAAGTGATATCATAGGCGGCAACAATATTAGCTGTAGTACATGCAATATGGCAAGCGGTAGGGGATACTAGATGAGGTCAGAATCCTAGCATCTTCCAAAACTCATGTTGTTATCTATTGGTAGGTAATACCACAAGCAACAGCGGTATTGGCTGTGCTCCAAGCAAAACACCCAAGAAGATGTAGTACTAGGTGTGCTCTAGGCAGAATGCACAGGTGGCATGGGCTTTGCCAGGTAGTTCTCCTCTTGATGCAGTAGGCGGTATTAGGTGGTGCCTCCAACTTTTGACTATGGTCGCAAGCACTATGTGCATGCAGTTGTTGTATTGGCTGTGGATGTCTAGGGACTTCACTTCTTCCTAGGAGATTGCAGGTGGTATCCACGAGTGGGTGCAGGGTAGGCGATATCTGTGGGCAAATGCGCTTATCGTCTCCAAACCCACACTTGGAATTTTTGCACTTTGTTACACTGTGAGTTGTGATATTTTACACATATATTTCTTTATGTATTTATTAATCATCAAAATATGAGTAACCATACTCTTTTTGCAAGGTGGAGCATTCACAATCCCCCACCTTTTTCATGATTAAAAAAACACATCCCTTTTTTCTATTTCTTTTGTGATTTTGCATTGAATTATATAGTAACATAACTTTTCATGATTGAATGAAAATCACATGAGTTTGTTTTCATGTATCACAACTTCTCTTCTTATAAAATAAGGTCACTTTGACGCATATACTTTCATTTATATAAATCAATAATCATTTATTCAATTTAATTCAAAATGTATCTCATTGAAGCACCATTATTCAAATATCTTAATTCAAACATCAAGATCATGAAAATATAAGATGTTTATAAATTTAGAAAGCATTCATGACATGAGCGATAATCTTTTATACATCTTACATGATTTCAAATCTATGACAATCTCATTTGAAAACCAATAATGTACAATTGTTATACCCTTTTTAAAGATTATAAAAGATCTAACTAGGGATTATATTCCTATTCGAGATCTTGAATTTGATTTGAATTCAAGATCATATGAAGGTTTACTCAAATCAGAACATGATAAATTAGTGTCAATTCTTTTGACTTCATTTGCATAATAATTCAAATAGTCATTAACAAGTATAACAGTACCAAAACATGGTCATCTTAAATCACGAAGAGTTTAATATCATTCCAAGTGAATCCATATTAGTTAAAAAATAAATACATATTCAAGCAAAATACAATCAGCCTCACTAAAATTTCTCTTAAAAAGAAAATCATACAAAAGAATCATAGAAAACCGACATATCTTCTCCCCTTTTTTGTTAAACATCTAAGGCTGGAGAAGTAGTATGAGGATCCTGAGAAGCTGTAGGAACTGCCTTATTCAGATTTCCCCTGGGTGGTGGCAATCGGTGGAGTGACTAGCTCATCGAGGGTAAATGTGGGCTCTAGATCCTAGGGCTCAACTTGGGCTATATCAGTAGGTGGAGTGGGTGGATTGGGATCATCTTGAGACTGTGAAGTGGTGGGAGTAGAACTAGGAATACCAAAGTGAGACAGCAGCAAGGTCAGTTGTTGTTGGATAAGACTCTATTCCCTCATCATATGCTAGTGGTCCTATTTAATGGTCCCAACCTCTTGTTTGAGCTCTCTAGCCTCTATGGCAAGCCTAATGAAGGAAGGAGATGCCCTAGGATATGAACTGGTGTGTTGGACTTGTTCTAAGGTAGCTTAAGAGGGTGGGGGGGGGGGGGGGGGGGGGGGGGAAAT
>JAYJMB010065989.1:0-25227 GCA_036873735.1 Pouteria campechiana
CTTACTCACACTACTACAGAAAATTAGATTGGAGCAAGGTTCTAAATTTGGGTGCCCACGACAGCACCACCAATTGTTATTACAGACTTCTTTGAACTAGCATATTTATTCTTGAATAGTTTGGATATCTAAATATATATATATATATATATATATTCCTCATTTATGATGTTCTTAGGACTTTTCTTTTTATGTTTCAATTTTGTATCATTTATTTAAAGATTTTAATTTCTCTTATTCTAAACTTAAAAATTTTATTCATGTACAAATAAAGCTTTATTAGATACAAATGAATAAATGTACTAAGTACAAACAATAAAAGAGCATAAGAGATTTTGGGTTTGAATTGTCATACCTGTACTTACCTTGGCCTCTAACTTCTTTGAATACATTCTTCTTTTCTTCATCCTTCCTTTCTTTGTTGGGTTGCTTCCCCTTAACCCATGAGGGCTCTTCCATTGTAGGTTCCTCCTCCTTTTTTTCTACTTTGTTTATTGCACTCAGATCAATCTCAATAGAAAGATTAGTAAACTTTGAGTGCAAATTTATTTGCCCCTCAAAGAATGTCTTTAACTTTTCCATCATTTCTCTTATATTTTTACAAGTTAAGACATATTTGCAAATGGTGGGGCAAAAAGCATGCAACTAGATATTCATAGATTTGATGTTCTCTTTGCCTCGCTCTCTCTTCATCCTCAATATGCCAACAAAGTTGATTTCCTACAACTGATGGTCAATGGCAATAAGATATATTTCCAATCTCCTCTTCCATTGAATAAAGCTCATTCCATTAAAATGTTGAAGTTGAGAGATGGAGTATCTTTCACAAATCATAGAGAATGATAGTATTGGGTTAACTATCTTTCACAGATCATAAGTATGTGTATACGATATCATGTGGATATCATTATGTACCCATAGTCCAAGATCGGCAGGTTGTGTAACACCCTAGCTGTCAAACCATATGCACACAAATTTATAACATGACGTGCTATGCTACATGTCTAATTTATATCCAAAATATATTCAATAATGTATATCATCATACACCATGAAAGGAATTAAAGTCTCCAGTGATGTCACAGCCTAGCCTCGTCTCGAGACCCAACACCTTGTTGGGCTCCGCTCTCTTGCCTATCAATAAAAATTTTAAATAAAAGGGGGAAGTTTGGGCAAAACTTAGTAAGCAGGTAAGCAGAAAAACATGACTTTAAATAATGTAATAAATAGCGACAAATAGAGCAGTAAACAATGATGCAAACAGGCAAAAAATGTCATGCCATATGCAAGATGTCACAGTCAGTTAGTGGCCGGGTTCATTAAGATTTTAATGTTAACATTTCATTACTTATTTCATACATATACTCATAATGATATTGTATACATAGTTAACCGGTCAATACTAGCTCGAATATCGATATGTCCTACTGCCCTTTCTATCTGCCAATCCATATTACATGGCCACCTCCTATACCAGTACACTGTTCCACCATCATCCACATACTTCTCAACCATCCACACACTCCTCCTCGAGAGACACACAAATCAAAACACTACCATTTTACTCTTCAGCGCGTCAGGTCCATCTCGGCACTCCCGCTTAGAAGCCTACCAGGCCCACACAGCCACACTGTTGTATCTAGTGGCACTTGATCCTCATCGCCTCAAAAGAGTAATAGTTCTCCATAATCATGTCTACTAAAGCTACTCAGGCAAATCATAGCAATCAAGCCAACTAGGCCAATAGCAATGCCCGGCCACGCCGGTTGCCCACACAACTGCCCACTAGCTAATTAGGCCACTCCTCCGTACATGAAGGACACAGGTTTGCCCTACAGCCATCTTAAAATATATATATGAGCCACACTGGGCTCCATACCAACCAAGCACAAAAACCAGAATTTATCTGCAATTCTAGGGGCATAAAATACATATACACAAATTCTAAAATAAAACTATTATTTACTAGTTCATAAATCTTTGTTTGACCCCAAAAACGTTTTGTAGATTTCACATAGTATCAAAATTATATGACCAAATTTTTAGTTAAAAATAATTTAAATTGAGCAAATTAAAAATAAAATACAAAAATAAAATAAAAAATTATATACAAAAATTTACAACTCTGTTTCATCTAAACTATTTTTTAATAAATGAAAAATAATATAATTGATTTTTTTAAATTTTCATGTCAAAATAACTTAATATTAGGGAAATAAAAATAAAATACAAAAATCAACAAAAAATGGTAAAATGGGCAGCGAGCAAATTTTTGGGTATTTATTTCCCTGATTTTTTTGTACCATCAAATGATCGTTGTTCTTTGAAAATTTTTAGATTTATTTTTCAATGTATGAAAAATAACCTTATATTTTTATATTGTCAAAACCATTTTGTATGGTTTTAATTAAACTCAAGATGGCTACTAAAATAGACAATTTCATCTAGTACACATGTTCAGTTTCATTTTAATTTACCATTGTATTTAATATTTTCTTAATGGAAATCACATATGTGAAATTAAGACATTATACATGATTAAACTAAGTAAACAAAACCAATTTAAACCATGACATGTCATACTGTTTAAACATTCGGTGCACAAAATCAAAAATTAAACTATCTAATTCAAGCTGAAATTAAAACACCTACTTACCTCACTTATCCTATAATTTCACTATCAATTAATCTTGTGACACACCCCTTAATCAGCCCTTAATCACCTTCCATCATTACAGCCCTATACAGTAAGGAATTGCAATTTAATTCAGTAACTACCCCATTTAATGTTCTATTCGTTGCACACTAACTGTCCACTTAAATTCATCATCCAATTGCCATGTTTTTGGCCCTATTAACTAACCTATTGGAGCCCTGATTAAGCCATAATTATCCTCCTATAATTAGGCCTAATTACCTAGTTTAATTCATAACAATTCCAATCCCAATTGCTAAGTGGATAGCAGGGCATTCCATTGAAATTCAATTTTCGATATGTTGAATTTCATTTTTGTTTCAATCAATCCATGCCTAAACTTAATTAAACATTAGTCACCCAATAACACCCTTAATTATAGCCTCTAATCAAGCTAAGAGATTTTCCAACAAACCTTAATGACTATGTTTAATTTTTGGCACAAACATTCAGTAATGTTTTCCTAATTTCAACCCATAAACATGATTAATAACTTGGGTTAGCAACTTCCATACCTAAATTTTGTGATTTCCCTAGTGGGTCGCACCTGTAGGGAGAATTCCTTCAATTATGCTAGCTACCACACCTTAATCTAAGAGGAAAATCATAGCCATCAACTTCAAATCACTTTTATTAATATTGGGTACCAATCTCCTTAGATAAAACAAACTAAAATCCATGAATTGGGTGATGGAGAGGAATCTCAACGTGAATAGAGGGTTTTCCTATAGGAACGGAATGGGTAGAAGGGTTGTTGCAATCCCTTTATAAGTGATTTACTTCGGTAGTCCGCTGCCTCCAATACATTTCATACACATGCGCTTCTCTTGAATTTTTTTCAACCCTACTTTAATCTCATCCTTGAACCTATATAAACTATCCACTTTATAATTCATATGCCCACTTTAATTTCCATTCATTAAATATGACATTTCCCATAATTTTATTTATTTTTCCTAATTAAATTGATTTAAAGTGATTTTTTTTGGAATTTACTGGCATACACTGCATTTCACCTTTGTACATTATTTTTTTATTTTTTTCTTTCATTTGTTAATCATTATTTAAGGTGTGTCCTCCTCCTCGTCACATTAATAATCATATTTAATCCTTTTTTTATAATTTTTTTTTCATAATGAATTTCCTCAAAAGTTTAATTATACTTAAGTATATCCTGTATCGAACTGATGAAAATTAACTTCATGTATCTAAAAATTTCAAGGTCTCACACTTAACCCAAGAGGGGAGCAGTGAATTGGGCTTATAAATTTATTTCTTAGGTTATTTTTCCTCTTTTCGTGCTTGTGTGCTATGCAATGTGAGATAAATAGTAAAACAATAAAGGGTAGGGGAAAGTAAAGTAATTACATAAGAAACACACTTAAACAACATGATTTTTTTATAATGGTTTGGGGAACTTCCCTACTCCACTCTTCTAAGAGTACACTCTCCTTGTGCCTTGGGTTTCACTATAACTCATATAATGAAATACAATATGGTTTTTCCAAGCTCACTAGAAACTCTCTATTTTTAAAATCACTAACAAACTTGATGGTTTTCCTGAATTCACCACCAACCCACTGGTTTTCAAGCTCACCATTAGCAAACTTATTCTCTAGTTTTCCCGAGCTCATCAAAAACTCACTAGTTTCAAAGATCATCAGCAATCTTGATGGTTTTCCTGAGCTCACCACCAACTCAGCAACCTCCGAGTGGATGATTACACATAATTAAAACATAAATACAAATGATAAAGCAATAATCAAATTAAAGTGATTTTCAACTCCCTTGAACTGGTATTGATGTTGACTTGAAGCTCTTTGATCTTGGCAACACCTTGGAGTAAAAAAACACTTGGGAGACTTGAACGGGATTCTTGTTATTTAATTTACCTTGGTCACTTAGGACCCACAAGCTCCTTATTCCTTCATAATCCCTGAGGAAGACTTAATCCTTGAATAATCTCCTTGTAATGCAAAAGATCTTCCTTTGTTGTATTTGAAGAAGTAAGCCTTGAATGGATATAGAAAGATGAAGCTCTTAAAGGATATTAGAAGATTGAAGATCTTGGCCTAGGGATGCAAGGATTTGTGGAAGGTGTTAAGCTCAATCCCCTTGCTTTTTGAACCTATGAAACATCCCTAAGCGTCTCCTTAAATAGATCTTCAAAATCTTGACCATTGGAGAAAATGGGTTGCATTTATGAGGCCTACAATATTCTAATTTTTGACCATTACGAGTCGGCAGGTGGAAGGTGCAGACAGCTGAGACAATCAATTGGGTGCAAAGCGATATGGCAGGCAGTATGTCCAAGCAGTAATGGATTTTTTTCAGCAAAACTTCCAACCTCACTATCCATCTGCAGGCGGTACAGCAGGCGGTTGGGCCAAGTGACTCCAGGCGTAGGCGATATGTGTGGGTAGTATGTGAATTGGCAGGTGGAATCTTTGGAAGAAGTTCTTTATCTGAAGATGGTAGGGGATATCCTCGAGTGGTTGCTCTAAGTGACTATGGTCTTGCACTCAACATTTCTATGCTTTACCATTTTTGAAACCTTGACAAATTTGATTAGTTTCTCAAATATGATTATCCATAATAGTTTTTCATGAAATTTTCAAGCATGGATAGACAATTTGAATCATGTTTTAGATAGACTCACTTAACCGTAATGTTTTTTTTCATGTAATGAGGATTCTATGAAGCACACTTTTAATCACATATTATATTTTCAATAAGGATTTAAAATGATAACTCTATGAAGTATATATTTTGTTTTGAATGAGAAAAATATGGAATAGAGAATTAATAGTGATTAAAATCTTCTATTGCATGCATTTATCAATCAAAAATGAGAAACTTTTGAAAGATTTTTGACAAGAAAGATATTACATTGTGTTGATGATGGAATGGGAAGAAATCTTGCCACAAAAGATTGAATCGCTCAATAGAGTGAAGAAAAACCCTAGAGGAAATGATGGGTTTTTGTGGGGAAGATGAATAGGTTTTTAAGAAGAGATAAAAATCATTCTCCCAAAATCACGCATTTAAGTTATCTTGCTAACTCTGAATCTGTTAACTTTACAACCGTCAACATTTTGACAATCCACCAATGTTAAACAATTATAATCAAACTTTCTAAATTTCGCACAAATGTGTCTTTATTGACATGAATGAATGCTATGCATCATCCAAATGGATCAAAAATGTCAAGTTCTCTTCTAATATGCAAAAATATATCAGTAGAAAGTGGTTTATTAAAAATGTCCATCAACTGATCTTCAGTAGGAATAAATTCAACTAAAATAGCTCTCAATTGAACATGATTCCTAATGAAATGATTCTTGATTTCAATATGTTTAGAATGTGAATGTAGTACTATTTTTTTATCAAATTTATGACACTTGTGTTATCACACTTGATAGGAACACAAGAAATTCAAAATTATAATCACTTAATTGTTGTTTCATCCAAAGTATTTTTTTTTGCACAACAATTAGCTATAACTATGTATTCCGCTTTAGAAGTTGACATTGTAAGTATATTTTGTTTCCTAGACTACTAAAATACAAGTATACTCCCTAAGAACTGACAAGTTCCACATGTGCTTTTTTTATCCACCTCATATCAAGCATAGTCAGTATTAGAATAGCTAACTAATTCAAATGATGAACCTCTAGGATACCACAATCTCAATTGTGGTGTTTTCACTAAATATTTAAAAATATATTTAACGATAGAATAATGTGAGTTTTTTGGATTTGACTAAAATCAAGCACATATACACATGTTAAACAAAATATCAGGCCTACTAGCAATCAAATATAGCATTGAACCTATCATGCTCTTGTATAACCTTTGATTAACACTCTTACAACTTTCATCTTTATCCACTTTGATACTTGCACTCATTGGGGTTCGCACGCATTTTAAATTTTTTATTGTGAACTTTTTCAACATTTTTTTGATGTATTTAGTTTGTAAAATGAAAATTGCATCCATTATCTGGTTTACCTATAAACCTAGAAAGAATCTCAATTCACCTATCATACTCATTTTAGATTCCCTTTTCATCAGGTTTTCAAATTCTTTGAAGTATTTTTCATTGGTAGATCTAAAGATGATGTCATCCACATATATTTGTATAATAAGAATGTCTAACTGAATATATTTAATGAATAAGGTTGTATCAACTTTACCTTTCCAAAACTTTTTACTAACTAAAAACCTACTTAATCTCTCATACTAAGCTCTTGGATCTTATTTTAGACTATATATTACTTTTGTGAGTTTAAATACATAGTCTATATATTCATGATCCTCAAATAGTATAGGTTGTTTGACATAAACTTCTTCATCAAGGTATCAACTTAAGAATACACTTTTTATATCCATCTAAAATAATCAAAATCGTTTAAAGGATCCAAAGACAATTAACATTCTTATGGCCCCAAGTCAAGCAATAAGTGCAAATGTCTCATCTTAATCAATTCCCTCTTCTTTGGAATATCCTTGTGCTACCAAAAATGCTTTATTTCTAACAATGATCCTTAATTCATCAAGTTTATTTCGAAAGATCCATTTTGTGTCAATAAAAGATTGATCATTTGCTAGCATAAGAATCTACACATTGTTACATTTAAACTAATTTTGCTATACTTGCATTACGAAGATCTAATTTTCATCTTAAACAAAATCTTTCACTGTTTTGGGTTTAATTTAAGATAGAAAGCAAATATGCCACAAACATTTTGAAGTGAGCCACATGTTCTCACTTTATCATACACATCTCCTAAAACATCCTTTAATGGGTGGTATCTATGAGCTTTCAATGACTAAGATGGATCCTGTGTCTCACCTTCACTTAACTATTTTCTTTGACTTTTAACTTGTTCTCCAGGAAGGTGTGATGGTTCAACTTCTGGTGTTTCTTTTGATTCATATTGAACTTCATTTAATGCTTCAAGGAAGTTAAACCTTTCATAATCTTCATCTACAACATCAACCTTTCTCAGCCTAGAGTTAATTTCATGAAATTTTACATGAACTGTTACTTGTTGTAGAGTTGGTATGAGAATAATACCCTTGAAATATGCCTTCATTACCTTTTCTATCAAATTTTCCAAGGTCATCTTTTCTATTATTTAATACAAAAATTTAGAACCAAAGGAATTAAAATATGCAAGTTTGGCCTTCTACCCTTCCATAATTCATATGTGTTGACTCAAGTGTATAGTTTTGATCATTAACAAAACTTAATTAATGACTTGAATTAAGCTAATTGTTGGGTCTCGTAAGCTTGGATTAACCCAAGAGATGAGGGGTGATTTGGGTTTACAAAAATTTCTTGCTTAACCCCATTTGATTATTTTTCCTTTGTTTTGTGCTTATGTGCAAGTTACAATGAAATAAGTAATAAAGCAGTTAAATGTAATAAAGTAAAGTAATCACACAAGAATAACACACGGTAATTTTTATAATGGTTCGGGCAACCTTTCCTACACCACTCTTCCAAGAATACTCCTCTCCATGCCTTGCATTCCATTATCTCTCTATAATGAAATTACACAAGTGCACCTTGCACTCTTCTAGATTCTAGCTCTAGGGGGCATAAACTTAATAATCGATTATGAGAACAATCTATCCAACAATCGACTTACTCTTCTTAATTCCTGCTCAAGGGGGCATAAACTTAACAATTGATTATGAGAACAATCTCTCTAACAATCAACTTGCTCTTCTTGATTCATTTCTAGCAACTAAAGATATACACAAATGAAATAAAGAGAGGATTACACTTTGAACGTGCTTCTTGTTGAGCATTAGGAAGAAGTGATTTGAGTAGCTCTTTTTGGTGCTGAGAATCTCCCCTTTGTGCTGTAGAAGAAGGCCTTGAATGAATATTATGAAGTTGAAAGCTCTTGTGTGAGTATGAAGAGGGTTTTAGCTCTTAGCCTTGGGTTACTTGAGAATGAAAAGATTAAAGCTCAAAAGGATCTTCAAAATGAATACCACAACTACTCAGAAACGTCCCTCTCCCGTTAAATAGATCTTTCAAAATCATGGCCGTTGGAGTTGATTTGATGGAGCAACATTCAAATTTCCAACCATTGGGTGTCAATAGGCGGTATGGTAGGCGCCTAGGCCAAACGACTATGCGCTAGGTGATATGGCAGGCGATTGGTCTATGCGACTACGGTTAATTTCTAGCTTTTCTTCCAAGTGCATCTTACTGCCTCCTGGCAGGTGACAACCATACTGACCGTGCTCCTAGGCAGTAGGAACAGGTGGCTGGGGACATGTCAGGTGATTTGCTTGCTAGACTTTGCTTCTTGAGTCATCCAACTATTCATTGGCAGGCAGTATGCTAGGCGACTACGCCAAGTAGTTGACATCCTTAAGTTGTGTTTTTTGCATTTTGTCACTTTTTGAAACTTTGACATTTTTCATTATAAATTATAATACATTTGTCCACATATAATTTGCATAAGTTTAGAAATATGGATATAAAATTTGAATCATGTTTTTGTATTTAGAAAAACTCTTTCAAGTTTACATTCTTTGGAATATATAAATGATATTTCTTTGAGGCACATAATTTTTTCAATATGATCCAACTTAGCACAATATGATAAGCCAAGTTGATTGCAATATGGATCATAGTGATTTTCTTCATTTTCTGATAACTTACAAATATAATTGCAGATTAATTACTTAATTAATATATATACTCTTCAAGCATACTTGACTATGATTCAAGCTTTCTAAATTGTTAACATCATTATCATATATCAAGTCTAAAACAAGTTTTGTTGTTATCAAAATTATGCACATAATCCTAACAATCTCCCTCTTTTTGATGATGAAACAACTTAAAGACTTGAGTTGTTGAAAGAATATGCTAATGTTCCATTTGCAATTGGAAACTCCCCCTATCTAATTGAAATATGTAATCCTATGGAGTTTGACATTTTATCATAAAGAAAGGTCATAATATATATGATGTTACTATTCTTTAGATGCAAGTCATGAGAAGCTTTCTTTCTTCCAAACAAGTCTTTCTATATTATAAAGAAAGGTCATGATATATATGATGTTACTACTCTTTAGATGCAAGTCATGGGAGAGAAAGTCGTTAACCAGGAAAACATTCAACCATTAGATTAACCTTCATTGAAAGCTGATTATTAGAAGGAAAATTATCAAGGTAATGCATAACCATATAAGGCTTATATAATGATCTCAATCATTCCTAATTTTCCTCTAATCTTGTAAAAATTTTCTGGTGATAATTGTTTTGTGAAAATATCTTCAAGTTGAGCATTGGTAGGCACATACTCTAAACAAATATCATGCTTTTCTACATGATGTCTTATGAAATGATGCCTAATTTCAATATGCTTTATGCGAGTGTGTAAAATAGGGTTTTTTGTTAAACATATAGCACTTGTATTATCACACCTATAAGAATATTCCTATAATGCAAATCATAATCTAGAAGTTGTTGTTTCATCCAAAGCAATTGTGCACAACAACTTCCAGCTGCTATATGCTCAGCTTCTGCAATAGAAAGAGCAACAATAGTTTGCTTTCCAGAAAACTATGAAACTAAACAATTTCGTAGACATTGACATGTTCCACCTTTATCTAATCATGTTGAGGTGCTCATTGGAGTATTTCCAACTTCCACTTCTTCCATCTGGAACTTCTTGAGCATGTCTCTTGTATACTTTGATTGACAAATGCAGTTTTCATCATCTTTTTGTTTAATTTGCAATCCAAGGAAATAGTTTAGCTCACCCATTATACTCATTTCAAATTCATCCTTCATAATTCTAGAAAAATCTTGGCAAAGAATTTCATTAGTATCACCGAAAATAATGTCATCTACATAAATTTGAACTATCAAGATATCCATGCCAACATTCTGAGTGAATAATATAGTATCAACGTTTCCTCTTTTGAACTGATGATCATTAAGAAACTTACTTAATCTTTCATACCAAGCTCTTGGAGCTTGCCTTTGTCCATATAGTGCTTTAATAGGTTTATACACATGGTTTGGTTGATCATTAAACTCAAAACCAGGAGGTTGTTCTGTATATAACTCCTCATTTAGATAACCATTCAGGAATGCACTTTTCACATCCATTTGAAATAGCTTAAAATTTTTATAGGATGTAAATGCGAGTAACATCTTTATGCCTTTTAATCTTGCTACAGGGGCATAAGATTACTCAAAGTTAATTCCATCTTCTTGGGAAAATCCCTTACAACTAATCTTGCCTTATTTCTAACAACAAGTCCACTTTTATCCAATTTGTTTCTAAAAACCCATTTGGTTCCAATTACTTCCACATTCTTGGGTCTTGGAACTAATTCCCCAACTTTGTTTCTTTTAAATTGATTTAGATCTTCTTTCATTGCACTTATCCAATTTTCATCACCAAAAGCTGGATTAGTGCAAGCAGGTTCTATGTTTGAAATAAATGCAAAGTATCCACAAATGTTTTGTATAAATTTTCTTATCCTAATTCCATCATATATGTCACCTATGACTTGATCTCTAGGATGGGCCGATATGAATTTTAAATCAGTGGGGTGTTGGTAAGGAACATTACTTTCACTTACCTCTTTTTCAGCTTCTGAATTTTGATTATCATTTTGTATTGAAGTTCCTTATCCCCCTTGCTTTTCCAGTTGTACCCTTTTCATTTTTTTGTGACTTCATCTGCATCACTATCAGTCTCCTTTCCCAGGGTTAATCCAGTCTCATCAAAAATTACATACCCAGTTTCTTCTATAATTTGAGTTTTCTTATTGAAAACTCTAAAAGCTCTATTGTTAGAAGAGTAGCCAAGAAATGTAGCCTCAACGTTCTTTGGATCAAACTTTCCAAGATTGCCTTTACCATTGTTCAATATATAACACAAACACCTAAAGGAATGAAAATATGAAATGTTTGGTTTTCTTCCTTTCCAAAGCTCATAAGGAGTTTTTCGCATAATTGCTCTAATGGTAACTCTATTTAGTACATGACATGCTATGTTAACTGCTTCTCCCCAAAATCTCTTAGACAATTTGCTATCATTTAACATAATTCTTGCCATTTCTTGTATTGTCCTCTTCTTTCTTTCTACTACTCTATTTTGTTGTGGAGTTTTAGGTGATGAGAAGCTATGGTGAATTCCTTGTTCTTCACAATAATCAATAAACTTTCTATTTTCAAAGTCACCACCATGGTCACTTCAAATTGAGATAATTAAGAGCTACTTCTCATTTTGAATAAGCTTTGAGAAAGTAAAGAATATGGAAAATGCTTCATCTTTGCGTGTTAATAGGATTACCCATGTGAATCTAGTGTAGTCTCTATAATGACATACACATATCTTTTACCTCTAAGGCTAATTATGTCGGCTGGTCCAAATAGATCCATATATAATAACTCTTATGGTCTGGATGTGGATACTTCATTTTTTGAGGAAACAGAGGTTTTAGTCTATTTAGACATTTGATAATCTTTGCAAATTTGATTTTTATAATACCTCAGCTTGGTTAGACCATTTACTAAAATTTTTTTTCATAGAGATTTGATATTTGACATATTAATATGTCTCATTCTTTTATGCCCCAACCATGGGTCATCATTCATAGCAATTAGGCATTTTTCGACAATTTCATCTAGATGGACTTGATATACATTTTTATGCCTTTTTCCACTAAACAATAAACTATTATCAACATCTAATACATGACACGAGGATGATTCAAACACAACTTTATTACCTTTGTCACATAATTGGCTAATGCTAAGTAAGTTATGTTTGAGACCATCAACATATAATATATTCTCTATGTATACATCATATAAACCAAGGATTTTACCTATACCTTTGATGCATCCTTTACCATTGTTGCCAAGTACAACTGTCCCCCACTTTATTTGTTTCAACTCCTTAAAGAGGTCTTTATTCTCGGTCATGTGTCTTGAGCATCTGCTATCCATGATCCAAGTGTTTCTCATTGTGCCTTTAAGCCTTAGCTGCAATCATAAACAAAGAACAATCTACTTAGTTCTTTGGTATAGCAGAAATGCATCCATTTATGTTAGCGATAAATGTGCATTTTTCTTCGGTTTCCATTCTAGTTTAGCACCTGTCCTTTGCAACTTTTTATCATAACAATCATGCAATTTATATCCTTCTCTGTAGCAAAAGTAACACTTACTGGGAGTTTCCTTTAGTGCTTCATATGCCATTGGTTTTCTTACCCTAGAATGTTTTATGAACCTTCTAATGTTATGACTGTTCCTTTTTTCTTCAATAAGGTTCATACCCTTGGTCAATTCACAGAATTTTGTGATTTTTTGTGATTCCTCACAACTTGATTGTTTACACCCAAGTCCTCTTTTTTCTCTTCTGTCTATTCATATGTAAGAACTTGGTCATTGATTCTCCTAGTTTGGAGAACTTTTTCAACATACTATTTAATATTTCCATCTCCTTTTTCAAGTCACCAACTTATTTTTGTAAAGATAGATTTTTCTCTACAAGAATAGCATTTACTTTGACAATAGTGTCAAAGTGTCTCTTCTTTTGGATGAATTTTTGTCTAAGAGTTTCAAATTCATTGAAGAGAGAATTGTATGATTGTTGTAATTCATCAAACTTATTGCATTTGCTATAATTACTAGTGGAGCTTGAAGAATCAGAGGAATAAGAATAGTAAGAGTTTACCTTAGTTTTCAATTTTTTTGTACATTATTTATTAGTAGAAATATAGCTTGTGGAGTCATTATCTATATGAGCCATGCAACAAATTCTTGCTAGATTTTCCATTTCCTTGTCATCTCTTCCACTTGAGCTTGTACTTGAGGAATACTCATCATTTACATACGTTCCCCTTGCTTGGTTCTTGGATGGTTTTCTATTTTAATTTTCTTTTCTATCTTCTTTCTCATTTAAGTCAACTTTTTCTTCATTTGGACATATTACAAATATGTGTCCAAATCCACCACACTTGTAACATTGAGGCAAGTTTCTTCTTCTTTCTCTTCTTTTCTTGTCTTCTTATCTGAATTGTTTTCTTGAAATATTAGCTCTATTACTTCTTACAAATTTCCTAAAATTATTGGCAAGCATAGCAACTTCATCTTTAGTTTGTGAATCCAACTTGCTGTTGCTTTCCTTTGTTGCTTTCAAAGCCATCATTCTCTTTTGCTTGATAGGTTCTTCTCTTTTATTTTTGATCAACTCATGAGACATAAGGGAGCTGATAAGGTCATCAACTTTGAGCACATTTAAGTCCTTTGATTCCTCAATTACTGTGATCTTTTGATTCCAAGACTCAGGTAATGCTCTCAAGATCTTCATAACCTGTTCAGAATTAGAAATTTCTTTCTCTAATCCTTTGAGAGCGTTAGTGATTTTTGAAAAACATGCATACATTTCTAAAATACCTTTTCCTTCTTTCATCATAAAATTTTCTAATTCTCCTATAAATATGTTCCTCCTAGTCCCTTTGACTTAAGAAGAACCTTCATAGATTAACACTAGTTTGTTCTAGATATCTTTTCCAGTAGTGCATGATGAAACTCTATCGAACTCACTTGCAGATAAGGCATAAAATAATAAACTCATTCCTTTAGCATTGTTTCGAACATTTATTATTTCTTCCTTGCTCCTAGCAATAATCTTAGTTTTAGGAAGGGTTATTCCTACTGCTATGGCTTTCCAAGAATCCATCTCACTAGCAATAATGAATTATTTCATTATTAATTTCCAATATGCAAAGTTTGTTCAATCGAATAGGGGTGGCCGAGTTGAAGATTGCCCCTCGGCAAATACATACGTAGAGGATGATGATGGGTTTGCCATTTTAGATCTCTATTAGTAGGCTTATAGCCTGCTTTGATACCACTTGTTGGGTCCCATAAGCTTAGCTTAACCCAAGAGGAGAGGAGTGAATTGGGTTTATAAAAATTTCTTGTTTAACCCCTATTTGATTACTTTCCTTCCTTTTTGTGCTTATGTGCAAGTTATAATGAAATAAGTAATAAAGCAGTTAAATGCAAGAAAGTAAAGCAATCACATAAGAATAACACATAGTAATTTTTATAATGGTTCGGGCAACCTTCCTTACTCCATTCTTCCAAGAACACTCCTCTCCATGTCTTAGGTTCGACTATCTCTCTATAATGGAATTACACAAGTGCTCCTTGCACTCTTCTAGATTCCAACTCTAAGGGGCATACTCTAAGGGGCATAAACTTAATAATTGATTATGAGAACAATCTCTCCAACAATCGACTTGCTCTCCTTGATTCTAGCTCAAGGGGGCATAAACTTAACTATCAATTATGAGAACAATCTCTCCAACAATTGACTTGCTCTTCTTGATTCATTTCTAACAACTCAAGATGTATACAAATGAAAGAAAGAGAGGATTACACTTTAAATGTGCTACCTGTTGAGCGCTGGGAAGAAGTGATTTGGGTAACTCTTTTTGGTGTCAAGAATCTCCCCTTTGTGTTGTAGAAGAAGGCCTTGAATGAATATTGTGAAGTTGAAAGCTCATGGGTGAGTATTAAGAGGGTTTTAGCTCTTGGCCTTGGGTTGCTTGAGAATGAAAAGATTAAAGTTCAAAAGGATCTTCAAAATAAATACTGCAACTACTCAGAAACTTCCTTCCATTTTCCCTTAAATAGATCTTTCAAAATCATAGCCGTTGGAGTTGATTTGATAGAGTAATGTTCGAATGTCCAACCGTTGGGTGTCGACATGCAGCATGGTAGGCGCCTAGGCCAAGTGACTATGCACCAGGCAATATGGTAGGTGACTAGGCTATGCGGCTATGGTCAATTTTTGACTTTTCTTCCAAGTGCACCTTGTTGCCTCCTAGTAGGCTGTATGGTAGCCGATAGCCATACCGACTGTGTTTCTAGGCAGTAGGCACAGGCAGCTAGGGACATGCTAGGCAGTTTGCTTTCTAAACTTTGCTTCTTAAGTCATCCAACTATTCATTGGCAGGCAGTATGTCAGGCAACTGGGCCAAGCGGTTGACGCCATCCACTTGTATTTTTTCATTTTGTCATGTTTTAAAACTTTGAAATTTTTCATTATTAATTATAATACATTTGTCCACAAAAAATTTACATAAGTTTAGAAACGTGGATATAAAATTTGAATCATGCTTTTGTATTTAGAAGAACTTTTCAACCTTACATTCTTTAGAATATAGAAATGATATTTCTCTAAGGCACATAATTTTATAAATATGATCCAATGTAGCACAATATGATAAGCCAAGTTGATTGCAATATGGATCTTAGTGATTTTCTTCATTTTCTAATAACTTGTAAATATACTTGCATATTGATTACTCAACTAAAAGACATACTCTTCAAGCATACTTGACTATATTTCAAGCTTTCTAAATTATCAACATCATTATTATATATCAAGTCTAAAATAAGTTTAATTATTCTCAAAATCATGCACATAATCCTAATACTAATGCCATGTTGTTGAGATTTCTAAATTCAGAAGAAGCTTCAGAGGATAGTTCAGCAAAAGCTTCAGAAGAATGAAGAAGTAGTTTGAGAAGAAGCTTTAGAGTTCAAAGGAAGGTGTCCAAGCCTTTAGAGGGAGCATGAAGAAGATGCAGAGAAGAAGAAGAAAAACTTATACTTTAAATTTCAAAGGACATAGACACTTCAGAGATTGACATGTGGAATTCTAAAGGAAGAAAGTTTCAGAAGAAGTCTATAATGATTTTCTAGATGTATAAAATAACAATTCAAAATAGTGTAATAACATAATTACAAGTTACAAGTTTAGAAGTTCATAATAATATTTTACAATATCTGAAAAACCAAATCTAAAGATACAAAAGCTTTAGAGTAACTTCAGGAGATACTTTAGATGGTAGACATGAGCTTTAGAGTTGAAGATCTCAAAACATATAGAAGCCATCAAATGATCTAAAGACTATGTCTGTTAGCTTCAAAACAATTTCAAAGTATGTTCAGACAAAAAATTTCATGCTTCAAAGAATTTCAGATCCACTAGGTCACTTCTGACATCTAGTGAAATGAGTTCAGAACATGTTGAAGGTTAGAAGGCTTGAAAGTTGTGTCTAGAAGGTTCAAAACATTCACAAAGGGAGAACTTCACACTTTAAATGTCTAAAAGAACAATCCAAGTTTATTTGGAAGTAAGGGAGTCTCTTCAGAAGTTTGGAAGAAAGGGAATCTCTTAAGAAGATCTTCATAGGATGCTTCAAATTTAGAAATGAAAAGCAATCATTGGATTTGTCAATCACAAGAAGGAACTTCAGAGGTTGAAATATTAACTTTAGATGATTTGAAGCATATTGCTGGAATGAATTCAAAGTTCAAAAGATCTGAAAGAGAGTTTCAAAAGTTTTGAAGAAATGAAACAATGGTAACTGACAAGGCATTCAACCTACAAAAGTTCTAAAATTTTACTTCATAAGTTCTGAAGCACATTTATAAGGCATTATAGAAGACAAAAGTTCTATGGAAGGTGCCGTGTTGAAAAATCGACAATGATTCAGAAGTTCAAAGCTATCCCAAAACTTACTGCAATTCAAAAACTCAAGTTCTAAAAGTTTTGAGGAAGGCATCACAGAAAACACCAGTTCCAAAAGCTTTGGAGGAGGCACTCAATTGAAAGATACATGACGATTAGAAGTTCTAAAGCTTAACTTAAGAAGTTCTGAAACACTTACTGTAAATTATGAACATTGCAGGGTTACAAATTTTAGAGGTATGAAGTGCTAATTTCAAACATCTGAAGTCATGACAACTTCAAATGGTAAAAAATGTGAATGTTTCCCTCGCATTAAATGAGCACCACCTACCCCAATGGCTAGAATTTGAAACTTGCTAAAAGACAGTTAATTTAGGACATTCCAAAAAGAAGTTACAAGTTTTATGACATGAGCAACGTTCATTCTATTAAATCTAACCCTTTTAATAAGCTTGATTTTGATGATGAATGAGATTAAATAACTTAGTTTTGACGATGAACAAATAAATGAGTGAAGAATTAAGGTACTAACAAATTACTTTCTAAGTATTATAGTATTAATGTCAAAATAGATTAAGGAAAGTAATAAAGGAATGCTCAAATAATGTAACATTCAAAAGTCACTAAAAAAGCAATTCAAAACTCACTTTGAGACTTGGCATGAAAAAGTTAGAAGTTAAAAAGAAAAAAAAATCAGAATTTATTCAAAAGCAACCAGACATAACTCAAAACTAGGACAGAATATTACCAAAACTGACTCAGAATCAATTAGTAACAATATCGAACAACAAAAGAAAGCTAGAAGAAGCAAAGAAGAAGAGTTAGATGTTCAGAATTAAGCCAAAAAAAAGCAACGCTATACAGAAGAAATTTAGAAAGACTATTTTATCACATAGAAGCATCGCAAAATAGTATTGCATTGCATAGAAGTAATGCAGAACATGTCATGGTGCATAGAAGCAGTGCAGAAACTGTGGCTCACTATGTAGAATTAAGATAGAAGCACCCTCAGAAATATGTTCAATTAAAACATAAATCATGAAGACATATTAAAGCAAAGCCCAAGCTTCATAGGCAAATCAGAGGATACTTAAAAACTACTAAGAAGAAATTTAGCCTACACAGAAGCATTGCAGAATGCTAACATTGCATAGAAGCATTTCAGAAAGCATTTTCCAAAAGGCATGAGTCAAAGAAAAATATCAGAATCAAAGCCTATGTTACATAAGTGAATCAAAAGCTATTCAAAAGTTCTTCAAAGGTTCCAAATATATCCATTGAAGATTAAGATAATAGACATAATTTCTGAAGAGGATACTCCCAAAAATCCACTTACTACGGAAGTTCTGCAAAACCACTTCAGAAACTCTATTAAGTCATAAATTGAAGCAGAGAAGTTCTGAGCACTTTACTCAGAATTTCTAAACCCCGACAATGTACAGAAGTCATCACCAAACATGCCTAACTAATTTGTAAAAGGTGCCAAAGATTGCAATAACTAAAATTCTCAAATCCTATATCTATAGAGGATTAAAATAACATTTAATACCAACTAAAAGATTACACGGAAAATCATTTTGATTAAGAAGAGAGTATTCACAACCTTTCATTATTCAACTCCAGCTACTACATCACTGCCAAAGCATTCAGAACTTTTTCAACATCACATCTACATCATCTTGAAAAGGAGTTTGAATCTTATTGTATTGCTTACTTTGTTATTTCAAATAAGTTTTAGCTTTCGTACATGTTAGCCTAAATAAAAGGCATTGTAATTGTACATTCATTAAACTAAGAGTTAGTTGGTAAGCTCTGTGAAACTAACTAATTGTAAAAGTTTCTGGTTAATTTTGAAAAACCAGCAAGTTAGTTGGTAAGCTTGAAAACCAACGTGTAAGAGTTTCTGGTGAACTTGGAAAACCAGTAAGTTGTTGGTAAGCTTGTAAAACCAATAAGTGTTATTGTTGAACCCGATTTTAGTAAAGAAGAGTGACTCAGAGAAGTGGAGTAGGAACTCAGGAAGGGCCAAACCACCATAAAAATACCGTGTATGTGTTGTATGTTATTATCTCTTTCATTTTAAGCACAGATATTTACTTATTAGCTAAAATTTTTAGAAGCTCAATTCACCCCCCCTCTTGAGCTACCATTCAGTTAGAGACCAACAAGTGGTATCAGAGTAGGCTTTGCTAGTTAATTTTCAAATACCAATATATTAACTTGTGAAGAGATTCAAATGGACAGTATGTTCCACAACACATCTACTGATTCAAATGGACAGTATGTTCCACAACACATCTATTGAAGGGCAATCCACTTTCAGACCCCCACTTTTTGATAGAACAAATTATAGATATTGAAAGATGAGAATAGAAAACTTTTTGATTGCCACAGATTACCAGTTGTTGCTTATAGTTGAGAATGGAAAGAATGTTACAAATATAGAAGATAAATATACAACTGAAGATATTCAAATAGTAGAACATGATGCTAAAGCAAAGAATTGTCTCTATTGTGCACTATCTTCATCTGAATTTGAAAAGATTTCTGCATGTGACTCAGCCAAGAAAATCTAAGATTAACTCCAAGTAGCACATGAAGGTACAAATTAGGTAAAATAAACTAAGATAAATATTCTAATGCAGGAATATGAATCTTTCTCCATGAAAGAATCAAAAACCATCTCTGAAATGTTTGGAAGGTTGTAGAAAATCACCAATGGACTAAAAAGCTTGGGAGAGAAATATGAAGAACCTAAGTTAGTTAAGAAAATATTGAGATCTCTACGTAGATTCTAGATGCCTAAAGTAACTGTTATATAGGAAGCAAAAAATCTGAATAAAATGAAAGTAGTAGAACTCATGGGATCACTTATGACCCATGAAGTATCAATGAAATAAAAAGTTATAGATGAATTCAAAGGCAAGAAGATTTCTCTACAAGTTGAATCAGAAAATGAAGAATCCTCAAAAGAAGCCTCAGCAAGTGAAGATGATGAGAAAATGGCAATGATAACTAGAAGATTCAGAAATATGATCAGAAAGAAGAAATTTGGAAACAAATTCAAAAGCAACAACATGAGTAAGGAAAAGAAGGAGATTCCAAAATGTTACAACCGCAATAAATCTGGACACATGAGATTTGACTGTCCAAAACCAGATAAAAGGCAACGAGACAAAAAGAAAAGTTATAATTCTTATTTTGATAGAAAGAATACTTCTAACAACAAGAAATTTGAAAAGAAGAAGAAACAATGGCTGCATGGGAAATGCTGAAAAATATGATTTAAGAAAGTTTGAGTGAAATAGAAGTAAAAACTAAAGCTCAATTCAATTCACTCAACTCCAAAGAAAGAAATCAGGAGGAGCATTATATAGGTACAAGCTTCATGGCTATTCATGAAGATGAGGTAAATTCAAAAACTAAAACTTCTGATTTAGAGGAATTGCCAGATGAATTATATTCAAACTTTAAAACTTTAAAAGCTAAACTCAAAGAAACAAAAAGAGAATTAAAAAAGACATCCATGAATGCTTTAAGCTAAAACAAGAAAATACTCAACTCAAAACTAACATTAACATAAAACTTGGGCAAACAAAAGTAGAAAATCATGCTCCTAGAAAAACATTAACTTTCACATTATTTAAACTAAAGACAAAGAAGAAAAGTAGAGAAAACCATAGAAAGAAAACTAGCTATCTTGACAAAGATTAGAACCCAAACAAAACCAGATTTGGGTACCAAAAACTGTTGCTAACATAATGAATATATCAACATCAACAGATAATTATTTAGTAGCATCTAAAAAGTACTCGGTACCAAAATATTCTGCTACTAAACCCACTTGGGCCCATTCCTAAATGAGTACCAAAAATTATAGCTTGATTTTATTATTCCAGGTGTGCTACAAGAAGTAGTAAATGATATATTGATAGTAGTTGCTCAGGACACATGATAGGAGAGAAGGAGCTATTCACAGAATTAAAAGCTAAAAATAGAGGAACAGTTACCTTTGGAGATAATGAAAAAGTTAGAGTGGTTGGGATTGGTAAGATTAGCCAACCTCCCTCTATTACTATTCCAAATATTTTATTAGCTGAAGGATTAAAACACAATCTATTGAGTGTTAGTTAGTTTTGTGATAATGGATATAAGGTTGTGTTCGAATCTCATATGTGTTCTATAATAGATAGTTCGAATTCAGTTGTAGTAATTAGTAAAAGATGTGAAAATGTGTATATTTAAGTGATATTCAAGTTAAATATCTTTTTATGAATAATGAAGAATCATTATTATAGCATAGAAGACTGGGACATGCCAACAAATTCATAATTGAGAAACTATACAACAAAAATCTTGTGATTAGCTTACCCTAACTAAAATTTGACCAAAATGAATTATGTGATGCTTGCTTAAAAGGAAAGCAAGTTAGAGAATAATTCAAATCAAAGAAAGAAGTGTACACAACTAAACCACTTCAATTACTACACATAAATCTTGTTGGACCAACAAGAACTAGAAGTCTTAAAGGGAAACATTATGCAATGTCATTATGGATGACTATTCTAGATTTACATGGATAATGTTTCTTGCTTCTAAAGATGAAACTTTTTCATTCTTTGAAACATTTATGAAGCATGTACAAAATGAACAATATTATCATATAGTAGCCATAGGAAGTGATCATGGTAGAGAATTTAAAAACCAGAAATTCACTACTTTTTGTGAAAGCAATGGAATTTTATACACCTTTACACCAAGAACACCTCAGCAAAATGGAACAGCTGAAAGGAAAACCAATCTTTGCAAGAAATGGCAAGGACAATGTTGAGTGAATATGACTTACCTCAATACTTTTGGGCTGAAGTAATGAATACTTCATACTACATTATCAATAGAATTTATACCAGATCCATACTCAACAAAACTCCATATGAATTATACTATGGCAAAAAACCAAATATCTCTCATTTTTACACATTTGGTAGCAAATGTTTTATTCTTAGCAATGGAAAGGAAAATCGAGGAAAATTTGATAGTAAATCTGATGAAGGCATTTTCCTTGGTTATTCCATTATTAGCGAAGGATTTAGAGTCTATAATATAAAAAATAAGAATGTAGAGGAGTCCATTCATGTGAAATTTGATAAAATTACTAACACCTCTAGAAAGATGAACGATTTTGATGATAAGATAGGATAACTCACAACATCTATTTTGAAAATAAAAATACAAGATAAAGACAAAGATTCTTCACAATAAAAATCACAAAAAGATGAAGAGGGACTAGATGATGGACCATACATCAATGAGGTAAATAATAATCTTCCAAAAGATTCAAGATTCATGCATGATCATCCTGAAAATCCAAGTAACTGGTGATATTTATGATAAAATAAGAACTAGATCTTCATATCATCAAATATGGGGCAACTTTGCTTTTATTTCTTAATTAGAACTAACTTGCACAGATGAAGCTTTAGAAGATGAAAATTGGATTATCGCCATGCAAAAAGAATTAGATCAATTCAAACATAACAATGTATGGAAACTTGTTCCAAGACCTAACCATCAATCTCTAAAAGGAACTAAATGAGTTTTTAGGAACAACTTAGATGAATCTGGTATAGTAATAAGAAATAAAGTAAGACTAGTAGCAAAAGGACTGTCAAGAGAAAGGAATAAACTTTGAAAAATCATATGCTTCTGTTGCCATAATTGAAGCCATTAAAATTTTATTAGCATTTACATCTTTTATGATTTCAAGCTTTATCAAATGGATGTTAAAAGTGCATTTCTAAATGGCTTTATAAATGAAGAAGTTTATGTAGAACAACCTCCTGGGTTTGAAGATCCTTATGATTCAAACTGTTAGTCCTAGTAGAATAGGCTAGAACCCAAGAGGGGGGTGGATTAGGTTTTATAAAATTTACTTCTTTTGACCCTTGTTTGATCAAATCCCTTTCTTTCTTTTATATTGGCATGCTAATCAAAGTGAAGCAATGGATAGAGCAAGAAAGAGTATAGTAGAAAGATCAAACATAGATAGCACACACAACTTATAGTGGTTTGGGCCCTCTCTTGGCACCTACTCTACTCTCTAAGTCAGCCTTACTTGCTATACTCAGGTTCCACTAATACTCTGTGGAATCACACTTGGCTTTCCTGAGCTAACCAAAAACTCATACACTGGTTTTACAGAGCTCACCAAAAACTCACTATGTTGGTTTTAACAAGCTTACCAATAACTTTAACAATGTTGGTTTTCACAAGCTCACCAATAACTTTAACCCTGGTTTTTAAGCTAACTGGCAACTTCTACAAATGAAATAACTAAAATAAGAAATTACACTTTTTGACTTGTTTCTTGTTGAATGCTGAGGAAGATCTTAGATGTAGTTCTTCTTGTCGTAGAAGCTCTTCCTTTATGTTGTGGAGAGATTGGCCTTAAAGGAGATGAAGAATGAAAGCTCTTTGGAATGTGAAAGTGGTAGATCTTGGCCTTTAGGATTTGCAAGATGATTTCTCTCTTTTTGTTATTTGTATATGTGTATATGCATATTCTGTTTTATGCTCTCTATCTTCATTTATAGGTTGGGAGAGACTTTTCCGGTGCTAATCTTGACAGACATCCAAATATTCAAAAATGTTTTTCTTTACCTTATCTTTTGTCTAACATCTGACTTTATCGTATTCTGATATCGGTCTGCTACTTTTGTCACTGACTTTTCCAAATATTCACTTTTCATGTCAAGTGCTCCGAAGAGACAAGTGAACAATTGGTTTCTTGACTGATTTTGGATTATTTGAATTATTTTCTTTAGATTTCCAAAAGTAATTTTAATCCTACTCAGTTGCGATATTCATTTTTAGATAGAAGTTTAGATCTTCTGAACTTATAATGTCTTCGAAAAAGTGATTTGAAGCTTATTCAAACATCTCCGAATCATGACTTAACATCTCTGAAGCTTGGTTAACATCTCCAAAGATTGTTTGAATCTTTTCCGAAACTTGGGTTCAAGTTCTCTGAAGCATGTCTGTTTACTCCAAAGCATAGCTGATCATCTCTGAAGCTTGTCTTGTTGTTTCTGAAGTGTCTTGTAACTTGTTCGAAACATCCATGACTTCTCCGAAGCTTTTCAACTCTCTATGAAGCATGTTCTAAAGCTTCTTTGTGCTTTATCCGAAGCATTCTTGAAAATTTTGAAGCTCTCTTGATTATTTTCGAAAGGCCTTATGACCTTTCTGAAGCAATCTTGATTATACTGTAAGATCTTCGAAGCTTTGAAAAAGACTCCGAAGTATGCTTTAATATTTTTTGAAGTGTGCTTGAATATTTCTGAAGCTTACCATTTTTACTCACAAACTTGTTCGAAGATTGCAGAGACATTTCTGAAGTTTGTTAGATTATCTCCGAAGTGTACTTGAACATTTCCGAAGCTCACAGTTTTTGCTCACAGAATTGTCCGAAGCTTTCTAATTGTCTCTGAAGTTTCTTTGCATTATTTCCGAAGTGATCTGCAACCACTCTGAAGTTGCATTGTGACTTGTCCGAGGCTTTCTTGAGACAATTCTAAAGTTTTTCTACAACATCTCTAAGCCATGCTGCATCAATTCAAAAACAATATCTATTTTACTCTGAAGTTCGTTGGGACATTTTCGAAGCAAACCAATCCTTTTCAAAGTGTGTTAAATGATTCCGAAGTTACTTCTTTTGACTCCAAAGCATGTCTTCAAGACTTTTCTATTTTCTTGAATTAAGTATATGTGATGTTTATCTACTTAATTATGAAAGAGCATTTGCTTCGTATCTTCCTTTTGTCATCATAAAGATTATTCTCAAGTTGAATGATTTAAAATTTTCTGCAACATTCTTGAAAATAAGATGTTAGCACCTTAATGTTTCTGTAACGCCCCTCCTTTCTGGAGCATTACTAGTGGTAAATTCAGAGGAAATTCTGACAGAGTCTCCCCTAATTTACC
>JAYJMB010066000.1:0-25226 GCA_036873735.1 Pouteria campechiana
CAAGGCACCAGTGTCCACACTGGCCACACCCTAGAGACTGTTGGGAGTTGGCTCTGATACCAACTGTAACAACTCGGGCTCCAGTCGAGGTATTGTCCGCTTTGGGCACACACGCCCACATGATTTTGTCCCACAAAAGGTGCCTCGACCGATTTCCACGAGCCCCTACACTTAACCCAGAACTCCCTCCCTCACTCCATCATTGTGGGATGCCACTCACGCTATCCACACTGGCCACACCCTAGAGACTGTTGGGAGTCGGCTCTGATATCAACCGCTGCGTACTCTGATGTTACAAGGGGAGGCGCCTTTTGTGGGACAAAACTGTGTGGGTGTGTGTGCCCAAAGCGGACAATACCTCGACTGGAGCCTAGGTTGTTACAGACATAAAGGCAAATTCAGATTGCAGAAGCTAAAGATGAAGCAAAATTGAATAAGGATGAATCCGATGCTGAAGAAGAAGTCAAACCAACCAAGCATTCGTCTCTCATATGAAGTTTGTCTTAGATAAATGCAGAACAAGGAACTCATCCAACCTATTTCTTCTGAGGCATCAAGATTCATCTATAACTTATTACGAACAAAGTGTAAGATGAAGTAGAAGTGGTACAGTTTACTCGGACAAATCTACAGACAAATTGGATGCTTAGACAAATTAAAAGATGAAGCTACTTCATTTGATGGACAACTGAATAAGACATCATCTATGTCATCCAAATTCATTTGTAGCTCTCCATAGACAAATTAAAGGATAGAGTTATTTCGTCCATTAAACCACTGGGAAGAAACTTTATTCGCACCATCAAGATTTGTTTGTAACTTACTACAAACAAAGTAAATGACAAAGTTGCTTCATCCAGTGAATAATTAAATAAGAACTTCATCCGCACCATCTAGAGTCATTCGTAACTTATCATAGACGAATTAAAGATGAAGGAGAAGCACTATAGAAGACTTAGACAAACTTGCACAAACAAAGTGAAGCTACTTACCACGGATAAAGTTGGCTGAGCACTGTAGACAAACTTTCTCATAGATAAATCATATTAACTTTGGACAAAGTATACAAGCTCAATATGGAAAGAAATTCAAAAGAAAGCATTCTTCGCTCTGTCATTGATTCCACTCTCAAAGTTTGCATCCTTTCAAGTTTAATGAGCATCATTCCAAAAGAATGAAAGAGGCAGCCATGCAGTATTTTCTTGTTTGATGTTTGCCAAAGCTAGGATTTCATCTTCTTTAAGGTTGGCACTATAGGCTTTCTAGGTAGAACAAGTTTATTAAGAAGATAACTTTTCAATGGGAGAAAATTTAGAACATCTTTAACATTCAATGGAAGCCATCTACCTCCAATGGGTTGAAATTTCTAAAGCAATATAAAGTTAGTGCAGTGTCAATGAAAAATGTTGAGGAAGATAAGAGAAAGATGAAAAGAAGAAGAGCTTAAATGAGTAACTTCTCTCAATTGGACAATGCTTCCTCCAAGATATTCAATCTCCATTGGGCTGATAGATAATGAGCTTTAAAGAGATATCATTATCATATTTCTAGACTATTGATATCTTTTATGCATCAACGTATAATCATTTTATGTGTTCTTAAACATTGCACAAATTAGCCTAATAAAGAGGCAAAGTGATGTACAACTTTAGTGTTGTTCATCATTTATATGAATTATTGGTGAGCTTTGGAAAATCATCAAGTTTGTGGGTAATCTTTGAAACTAGTGAATTTCCTGCTGAGCTCATGAAAACCAAAAGAGTGTTGGGAGCACTATGTTTACGTCCCATAGAGCTGGATTCTAGAAGGGTGTTGAAAACACTAATTTATGCCCCCTGGAGCTAGAATTTAGAAGATTGTTAGGAACACTAGTAACACCCCCTAGAGCTAGAATCTAGAAGAGTTTGGGAACACTAATTTACACATCCCAAAGCTAGAATATAGAAGGGTGATGGGAGCACTAGTTACGTCACCTAGAGCTGGAATTCAAAAGAGTACTAGGAGCACTAATATATTCCATTATGAGTGATACTGGAACCCAAGCCACAAGGAGAGTGTAATCGTGGAAGAGTAGAGTGGGGAGCTTGCCTGAACCACTATAAAAATCTCGTGTTATGTGTTGTTTGATTTGGCTTCTATTTATTTATAATGCAGTAGTTTTATTTTTGTCATAATTTTTATTTGCTCAATTCACCTCTCCCCTCTTAAGCTACCAACTTTATGGGACCAATAGTAAAGAGGGTGGAATGTGACACCCCAAATTTTGAGGTAAGATCAAATCCTTTAATTGATCAATTTTGGGATTTATAGTATTTTTTAATAATTAATTAGAGATTTTGTGCATATAATAAATTGAAATTAGGGAAACAAGTATTTAAATATTTTAGTGAATTTATGAATAGAGGTTTGATTAATAACTAAATAATTGAATTTGGGTGCAAGAGGGACTTTTAGATGCATGTGCAAGGACAGAGTGATGTACTACTAGATCACCCAAACCAAGCAACCTTAAGTTACCCTCATCTTTTCCCACAGCCCCCATTATCTCCCATTCACACCCAAGTGCTTGCATCCCTAATCAAGCCCCATTCATGCCCACTTTGCCACCATTCAAGAGTGGAAAAAATCCCCTTTTTGCATTGAAACAAATCCCCATAAAAAATCCATAATTCCCTTTCTCTTTGGACATTTGTAAGGAGGAGAAACTTGCTATTTTGCATTGATTTGTTGCTAAAACATGTGGAATTGAGATCTAAGGAAGCAAAATGTGATTTGAGGTGTTAATCGATGTCTAGAATCAAGGTAAATCATTTTCCTCAATTCTATTTGTTAGATTCTATTTTAGGGCAGCAAGATGTGATTCGCGGGTATGATTTCGGGCCAATATTGCTTGATCAATTAGGGATTTTAATGGGGAGATGGTTAATTAATAATTTCAGCAATTTTATTGAAGTTTGGGGCATGATTAACCCCCAATTATTGCTATACACGTCGTGGATAGCAATTATGTTGGATGTGATCATGAGTGGGGACATGATTGGAGTGTTCGCAAGGCATGGAATGAAATTAGACTTTAATTAATGATTTAATGATGTTAATATGATGTTAACTATGCAAAATTATGAATGTATATTGTTGGAATTAGGTTTTATATGTTGCATATATCTGGAAATTGCAAATTGAAGTCATGTATATGAATTGCTTGATGATATTTCTAAATGAAACTACGTAGGATGGAAGGGTAGCCTATGTCATTGATTTAGGGTTTAATTATTTAGATTATATTATTATTATGATTCAAAAAATGTTGTAAATAGAATTTTATGTTAGAGGAATTATATAAAATAGATTGTGTATTGTTAAAATTTACAAATTATTCATGTATATTGAATATTTGATGAAATTTCTCAATGGAAAACAAAGTGAATTTGGGGATTGGATTAAAACCCTTAATTGTATATTAGATGAGTATATAATAGAGTATTAGAGGTTCTAAATGCATGATTAAAAGGAGGATTTAAAAGTTGGCAGTAATAGTAATGTTTTAGAGTGAAAACTTAAATTGGACTGCATCTTGAAATCACCCCGAAAATGGGTAGTAAGATGGTCAGTTTGTGCACTTGGATTTTTTTTATTTGACATGAATTTGGTAAGTAAAATGTAAGAGTAATCATTTAGGGTAATTCCCTTGAAATTGTAATCAGTTTTGTTATGAAATGACAAGTTACATTCCACCAATTGGTAAATTGGAAAAGGTAAGCTTCATAAGTCAAGTTATTATTAATGAAATGGGGCTAATTTGGTGTTTATAAGTTTAACCAATTATGCAATGAATGATGAGATAAAAAAATGATAATTTAAACGCTAAATATCTAAGGGAATGGATGGGTGGATTTCACGTAGAAATTTGTACAGTTGAGTTGAGCTAGATCTCTCATGTGGATGTCTATGAATGTTTAATGTGGTGTATGTATTATATGTAGGATCTGTTGGATTTTGATTTGGGAGTCAGTCATTGAATTGAATATTGTAGACTTATTCTCATTGAGGTAAGTACGATTTTCTCAAATTCATGTATGAATGATCCATGTTTTGGTATACTGGCATACGAGCACCAAGTTTGAACGATATTTGTTTTTCTTGTATAGGGAATTGAGTTTTATGAAATCACTTTATGATTTTGATTTAACCACATGCATAATATATTATGATTAGAGCTTTTCAAGTGTTATCTTACAAATTTGGATTTGGCTATGTGAGTTGAGTATCTTTTGGAGGTGGCACTACATGTGGATATATATATATATATATGTAATAAGTACAAAAAGAGGAAAGATAAAAATGGAACAACATAAATAAGATTTGTCCTTTTTGGAATGGATCAAATAATTTCCATTTTTATTGATTGTCCTCAATAGATTACACTTGCTCTTATATCAGAAAATTGCATATTCTCATCCTAGACCATAGGTGGTCCTAATTACATCTCCACAATGAGAGAAAACCTTGATTAAAAGGAAAAGTACAATACTCTTAGAAACTCAAAAATAAAACACATTCTCTCTCGAAATGAATGTGTGTTGTCTTTGGGATTGCCAAGCACATTGCAATGACTTGATATTTAGGGATCACCTTAAGTCAATGGGCGGATAGGATGACACGGTTCTAGACTGGGTTGCCAGATGCTGGGTCAACCTAAAGAACGGGTGTTTTGATCCAATTGATTTATTCCAGGTGGAATCAAGACTGAGTGATTTCTATTATTTAGACTATAAGAAACCATAGAGAGAGTAAGTGTTTTGTGACCCAATTTGCATATCCCTGATGGACTCAAGATCGGGTGATCTATATTATGTTTAGACCTGAAAGAGATCAGGAGAAAACAGATGACCTAGGTTTGTTTCAACTTTCTCTCATTGCCCATGAGAAGCTTAGGAAGAGTCAGCTAGGTTAATTGGGCTTAGTTTGGCTCTCTCAAATTGCCCATGAGAAGCTTAGGAAAAGTAGGACCAGGATGACTAGATTGGGTTCGACTCTCTCAATTACCCATGAGAAGCTTAGGAAAAGTAGGACTTGGATGACTGGATTTGGCTTGGCTCTCTCAATTACCCATGAGAAGCTTAGGAAGAGTGGGACTAGGATGATTGGATTTAGCTCGGCTCTCTCAATTACCCATGAGAAGCTTAGGAAGAGTGGGACCAAGATGATTGGATTTAGCTTAGCTCTCTCAATTACCCATGAGAAGCTTAGGAAGAGTCGGCTAGGTTGACTGGATTTGAATGTTTTGATGAATAATATTTGCTAAGATTTAACTGGGTGAGTCGAGACTCAGTGACTCAGTAAGTCTAGAGAAATTACCAGTGGCTAAAGGCCACTAGTGTCAAATGAGGCACCAGCTTCTTGAAGATTCCTCAAGCTCCTCCTCCAAAGTCTCTCTCTCAAAAATCCTCACTCTTCTTAAGAGGGAGGGGTATTTATAGGCTTGAAGTCCTTTGGGGGTAAATTAGGAATATTGACTCCAACATGGGGGCATTCCTAAGATGCCAACTTCAACATTGGGGTATTTTGAAAAATTCTTAGAAATGAGCCCAACTTCACCATTCGAAGTATTTTGGGAATTCTTGAAAAATGGGCTCAACTTCACCATTTGGGCAGTTTGGGGATTCCTTGAAAATGGGCTCAGCTTCACCATTTGGGCAGTTTGGGAATTTCAGCTTCACCACTGGGGCATTTTGGGCATGTTAGCTTCACCATTGGGGCATTTTGTGCATGCTAGCATCACTAGTGGGGGTATTTTGTAATCTTCCCACTTGCTCTACTTGGTAGAGGAACCAAATGGAGTTTTGCCTTGAGTGGACTTTTTCTACCCCATTTTTAGTGTTTTTGGCATGCATTTTCATCATTTTTTGAAATACCATCTACCAAAATACTCAAAAAATTTGTTCATTTAGTAATTTTTTGTCTTGGAATTTTAATTCCAAGTCCACTTGAGAATATCGAAATGCTTTTGGCAGCCTCATCATGTCCAATGCATCAATTTTATTGGTGGACCCCATCTTGGAATTTCGATCGAGATTATCATGATTATCTCAACAATTGCATGTAGCAAGGTGGGATGATGTATTACTCCCATGCTCTAGATCATCAAGCCAACATTCAACTTAATTCTAAATTTAATTTTAGTAAACAGTGTGGATTAAGTGTCCATCTCCTGGCAGCTCTGGCTTCATCTTGCCTACATGCCATGTTGGCAAATTTGCTGGTTGCATAGATAAGGCGCTACCTTGACTCTACGCCACGTTAGTTGCGCGGCCCAGCAACTGCCTCATTTCCATGTTACGTCCATTGCGCGGCCAAGCCACAACCTCATGTACGCGGCACGTTGGCAACAATGCCATTTGTGGAAACTTCTCGACTGCACAAACAAAGTCTTTAGGAAATCACACCTGGGCAGTCTTTGCCTTCATCTTTACTTGTTGCAAAGCATGGAGTTACTTGCTCAACCGCACGACACGTCATGTGTTAAGCTGAAAGCATCAACTGCTCGGTACATCAGCAACAACTGATTTTAGTTTCAAAGGATTTTCTTCACAATGCATTTCATTGGACGAGATGTTGCCTTGGCCCCGCGGCATGTCACTAAAGACATTTGTCTTTACAGCCGACGTCCTAGCCCAAAAGGCTCCACTCGGACATTCTGTGGCAATTCTTATTGAAGGAAGACCTCGATCTAAGGAGGCTGGCCATCCTCATCTTCTTGCAGCCGATGCTAGAAGTGTGATCAGACTAATGTCTTGCAGGAACCATTGCTACCACTCTGGCTGTCTGTCGTCTCGCCATCGATGACCTTTGTTCTAGTCGGACCAAGATTGTGTGTGCTAGACTGCCCACCAGAGCATATAAGTGTGTTACCCTATTTCCAGTGTTCAGGAGGGAGAGTTACCTGCAGGTGGAGCTTTACAGTCTGGATAAATCCCTTCAGTTGTGCGGCGCCTCAGCGTGCCTTTGGCTGCACAGTTAAACGATTAGTAACAAAACTGCCATTGCGAATGCCTAGTTCTGATAGAAGCTTCACACCTCAACAATATATGTATATATAGATATGTTATATCCATGGTGGCTTTGGTTATGTTATATGCCCATGGTGGCTTTGGATATATTATATAGTAACACCGAGGTGTTGAAAATGAGGGTGAATTTTTTGCATTTATGTATAGTGATGATATGAGGTGATAAATAAGTATTTTACAAGGAAATGATTCATATGTATATGAACTTTTGGTAAGTTGTAGAAATTGTATAAGTATAAATATATGTGAATGGGTATATAACCTTTTTTTTGTGGAAAAGAGGATCTAATGATAAGTTTTCATATATTTTAATTGGCTAATATATTATGATTTGAAAAGAATTAAGCATTCTAAACTTCCTATAAGTTTACTGTGATTGCATTAGTGGTTTTGTGACTTATTTGTTAGTTAATTAAGGAAGATTTTTTAGCATTTTATGCTATTATAATGTGGAAAATAATGAAAAATGAATGGTGGAAAGAAGACTTGAAATGAGGTAGAAAAAAATGAAGAAAATGTAGGATAGTAGGTTAATGCCGTGGCATAAGAAATGTGTTCTGTGGCACAACTTCAAAAGAGGATGAAAATTAGACATTCAGCAGGTTGGTGCCACGGCACAGAAATTCAATGCTACAGCATAGGAATCTCATGCCATGGCATAGATTCAGAAAGGCCATTTTTGGGCATCCAGTGAGTCTATGTCACAACACAACTTCTATGTGGTACCAAAGTAGCAGAAAAATCTACCTTTTTAACGCTCTGTCTCATTTTTTTTCATTATATCTATCCCGTTTCTTCTCCTACGCCCTAAACTTCATACCCTAGCCTCATTTAGCCCAAATTCATGCCTTTTAGCTTGGAAAATTCATTGTTTCCATAGAGAATCACTCAAGCATGCCTCTAAGCCTAGGTTTTAGAAATTTGGACAATGGGAAGTAGAAGAACACCAGATTTTCTGCCATTGGAGGGTGCTATTTAGAGATTTAGGCTTAGAATCTCGTCCATGGGAGGAAGCCATGCATGAATATCATGGTAAGTTGCTTTTCTCCAACCAAATTTATGATTTTTGCCTAGCTAGGATTTTGTTAATTTTGTGAACTTTGGGAGGAAATTGATATGGATGTACTATAGATTCATGGGGGAATGAATTGATTATAATGACTTGGGCATTAGAAATCATGATTATGTTAATCTAGGGTTTTATAAATAGAAAAGTTTGGGGAATTTCAAGGTTTATGGGAATTTGAAAAAAGGGAGAAATGATTAATTCATGGATTGTAGTGGTTTAAAACTTGTTTAAGAATGAAAAAGTTAATTTTGGGCCATGACTTAATTAATGGCTAAAAAGGGCTTTGATGTAGAAAGTGGCTAAGTAGTTTATTGAACAAGATAATACCTTAATTAGCTTATTTCCTTTGTTAATTAAGTGTTAATTGTGTTGTGTGATGGGTATATTTTACTAGAAATGAAACTCCTTGAGAAACCATGCTAGAGACTTATGAAATAAGTAATGCTTATAAGACATTTGATAAAATGTTCTCATAAGCAACTGTATGAGATTGATTGGTCTTGCTACAACCTGTAATTGGCTATGAATGAAATATTAACATGATGTATTTAATGTATGGACTGGATGATTATGTGGTAAATGTTAGAATACATTTATATGCTTAAAAAGCACATGGAAATATCAATGATATGTGAATCGAATATGATAGCTGAAGATCGTAATTTAGTGCTTAGTTAGAAATGACTTTAAGTTGCCTTTGTTATGAATTGAGTTGTTGTATATATATGTTCCAAACTCTTCCTCTTTTTGTATTGAGGTTATGACTCACAAATCTACATACATATTTCTCCTCCTATATTATTAGGTTCCTAAAGAGTTCATAACTACATATGGATCTTGGTCCCATACAAAGCATAAACATGAGCCTAAGTAAGATTAGTTTTTAATAATATAAAGGATAGATTCATGTCATGAACAACATCCAGATTGTAATTGAAGTTTTGAAGAATAGTTTTCAAGCATATATCATTTCAAAGTTGCATCAAAATCATAATTCTCATTTAAACACAAGGGACACTAAACTGATAGTCATATTTATCAAAGAAATTGCATAGGAAACTTTACCACATCTTTTCAAGAATGAAAACATCAAGTCTTAATCATATAAATTGACAAACACACATCATTTCAATCATTCAATAGTTATGATATGACAATGAATGTCCTAATTATTGTGTTTGTTTTTCTCAATTGTTTATAGTTTCTTGATGTTGTTCAATGATGATAACAATGAATTTATTTTTAATTCAGATTGGAATTTCTACCATTTTGATCATTAGGCGATGCTTTATACAACCTAAGTTTCTTACATTCCTTTCTTAAGATGGTAGACTAAGAAATATAACTATAAAGGTAATCTCTGTTTGTGTTTTCCAAATTTGTCTATACCTCTCCACAGATAAATCAATGGACGAAGTCAATTCATCTTTTGTGAAGAAACATTATCCGCCCTATCAAGAGTTTCCTATAACTTATAAAAGATAAACCAACAGACAAAGTTACTTTGTCTAATGAACAGTGAGAAAAGAACTTCATTTACACCTCTACAATTTGTCTGTTACGTATCACAGACAAAGTAGAAGATGAAGTGAAAGTGCTTCAAATCTCCAAAGAAAGGTGCTCAATATTTCTCAGTTCTTTACATAGCACACCTTCATATGATATACATGTGAATTGAACATCTCTCAGGATTTTTCAAGTTCATTGAATTCACATGCTTAGAAATCAACAACTTTTCAATAATATCTTCAAGAATGTTAATCTCTTCTAACCTAAGCTTTGGATCATCAAAAGTAGTTAAATTCCAATGCTTGATTCAATGGTGCTTAATGAAAAATACTTCTTTAATTCATCTAAGATTAGATTTGCAAGAAACATCATTATTTATACTTGTAAGGTACCTCATTATGAAACTTGAATAGTGTGGGGTAATCTGAAATAGATATCACTTTTCATACTCACTCAGACCACACTCATTCAATCATCTCTAAAATTTCTCAGGCCTTTTGTATGTATGCTCAATATGTGCTTTTGCAAATCTATTCATAGAATAATTTATGCACCTTATCAATTTAACAAATCATCCAAGAATCATATTTTAGTATTCAACATAGGATTTGATCACTAAAGAATTTTATCAATGCAAGGTGGCATATTTAGGCAAAGTTTGGTATTCTAGAGTAAAAGTTAGAAAATGTGTTCAACATAAAAGTTGTAGCCTTTGCTCTTATATTTGCAATTCATTAAGAATCATATGATTCTAATTTTTTATGAGAAATGTATGGTTATAATACTATAGCTGTCTCTAGTAGCTGAAATTTAGTTTAAAATTTCACTTTGTCTAAAAAGCATCACTTTGAGGCCCAATGACTCCCAGAACTAAGTTGATTTAGTAAAAGTGATAACCATAAAATTTGTTTAAATTATCTATCCAAGAAATTAAGAATCACTTATTCTGAGTTCGTATGAGAAATTTATGATCAAAATACTAAAACTGCTTCAGATGATTCAAAAATTGTTGAAAGCAGTTTGGGATGAAACAGACTATCACATACTATTAGAATTTCCTCATTATTTGATTTCAAGGTGTATATGCTCAAACATTCTTGCAAAAATTATGGTCATGAATGGTGAGAATAATAAATAAGATGTAGTAATTCATGACCTAAGCATAACTTTTAAGTATTCATAAAGATTCAAGTTATTTTTTTAATTGTTTCAATCTTGGGGATTCAAGCCTTAATGATGATTCTAGAAGGAATGGCTAGGCATGGAATGTCTATTCGAGACCTTAAACCGTGAGGTTTCCCAAATAGGCTTGACTATGCCTTGGGACTATAATTATATTAAGGATTAGTTATTTTGCATTTCAATTTAAATTTTTAGAAGGATTTAGTTCAGAAACAATGAATTCATATCCAAAGCAATTAGATGTACATTTTAGGAATATGAAGAATGTATAGCAGTGAAATGCATATGTTCAATATACTTATCAATCAAATATATTTCAAGTTTGGCAAACTTATATCTTTTGTTACTTCCTTTTTCAGTTTCTGCATTTGAGCTCATGATGATGCCAATCTTGACTTTTCATTTTGGTGCTTGATTTTCTTTCTTCAACTTGAAGTTTGTAGATTAAGAAGATGATCTTGTTTTCTTATCATTCTCCTTCTTTGCTCATTTTAAGATTTTCTTACATACACTTGAGAGATTCTTTCATTTTTTCTTTCATTAGCAAGATCAAATAGATGTAAGCTCTGTGTAGCAACTTAAACAGTGCAATTCATTTTTATCACAAAATAGTATGTAGTTAAGAATCTAGACTGCTTAGCAAAATAGAATGCACTTTATCATTTTGAATGGATCATTAATTACTTAATCTATTTGCTCCTTATACGAATGTTTTCCTTTTCCTAGGTGTCTCTAAATTTTGTTTCAATTTGTGCTTCAGTTTTGGTATTTTTACTCTTCTTTTAGTTATGTCTCTTTTTAGGTATTCTAAGCTTTAGACTATCTATTTTCTGAATACTTATATTTTTCTTACTTTCTGATTATTTTAAGAGTTTTATGTTATGTTTTTCAAGGTTTAATTAATCCTAGTACGAATTTTATATTCTCCTATGTATATACATAAATAAATAGAGTATGTATGAACTAAACTATAAATGAATCTTTATTTCTATAATTGTACAGTTAGCTAATCAATTAAAATTTTAAGTGTAGCTTTTAATTTTTGTTGATATACAAATGAAGTATAAGGATAAATAAGCAGAAATATGAAAGTATAGCCTCAAAGTTTAATTCTAATCAATATACAAATGAAGGTATTCAGACAAGATTCTAACTATAAACTCTATTTCTCGACATTGTATAAAATAAATATAAAAATTCTGAGAATAAACTTTAATTTCTACTAAGGTAGGCAGATAACTAATTAGATATAAGCAATCAAAAATAAGAATATAAATATTTTGAAAGTAAATTTATTTCTACAAACTTGTAAGTAGATAGAAATAATTGATCAAAAGATTAAGGATGAGTATTTATTAACAAAAAAAATGGATAGAAAGAAATGTGCAACTAACAATTTCAAAAATTCAGATAATGACATGTTTAATAAAGTCATTTGAGTTTGAGTGTCATACCTGCACTTACCTTTCCTTTTTATTTTGAAGACACGATATTTCATGATATTTTCATTTTGTTTCTTTAGACCAAGTCTCCTTTCTTTTCCTTCTTCTTCTTCAAGAGTATATTTTCTCCATTCCTTAATTTCCTGCAATCAAATTAGTTTTTAATAGAAACACAAGTAGTGTGTGTGAGTGCAAAGTTTTTTGCCCCTTACTAATTCATCTTTGGCTTGTCTAAAAATTTCTTATATTAACTTATAAGCCAAGATATCCTTGTAAATGGTGGTACAAAGAGCATATTGTGAGTTTTTTAACTCTTTCATCTCTGCTCTCATTTTCCATAAATGAAGGTTGTTGGCCATATGACTAATTTCCAATCTCTTCTTCCATTGTGCATAAACGAATCCATCATAATATGGAAGTTGGGAGGTGGAATATCCTTTGCAAAACATAGAGGACGATGGTATTGGGTAAGCCATGTGGATCTCTACAAATATTTATGTAACCTGCTCTGATACCACTTGTTGGTTCCCAAAGTATGGCTTAACCCAAGAGGGCAGGGGTGAATTGGATATATAAAAATTCATTGCTTAACCCCTAGTTCTTTCATGCTTCAGTGTGGTGTGATATAAAGTAAATGATAAAATTGTAAAGTGTAGGAAGGATAAAGCAAGTAAACAAATACAAATAAATAATATAATTTTTATAGTGGTTTGGGAATCTCATCCTTATATCCACCCTTTCAAGAACACACACTCATTTTGCCTTAGGTTCCAATACATCCCATATAATGGAAATACAATAGTGCTTCCAGCACTATTCTAGATTCCAGCTCTAGGGGCATAAACACAGTTCTCCAAACACTCTTCTGGTTTTCACAAACTCACTAGGAAACTCACCAATTTCTAAGATCACCAATAAACTTGATGGCTTTTAGAAACCACCAACAACTCTCTAGCTTTCAGATTAACCATAAAACTTATAAACTTTTACAAAGTGTTATAATGAATCACAAGGGAAGGTGCAACTCTAGTAATAAAAAATATTTTCCCAAAATGTAAGGATAATGGCCATTAAGAATATGAAGGTTTAAGCTCAAGGATAGATAACTGAAGGTTTAAGCTCCTAGTCACAAGTGCAATGATTTGCTTAAAGTTAAACACATCTAAAAAGCATTCCTTCACCACCTTTGAATCATCTCATCTCTTCTCCTTAAATATCTCCCTTGAAAACTTGACCATTGGATGAAGATGATCTTCATTAAATGCAGAGACGAAAGTAGATGAGCAAGAAATAAATTAGAAGACTGTTCTGATAACCTCCCATTTAAAAATGCCATATTCTAATTAATTCCCATATACTTAGAATTGTTCTGCAGTGCCGACCTTGACATAGAAGAAGGCAAATAGCTGGTTCAAGCAATAGATGAAGGAGGAGATGTGCAGCTCTAACTTGTTTCATGACTTTGGAAAGAAGACAATAAATTATGACAAATTTAGCTATTCTACTTTGACCGGTGCTTTATTTCATTTGTCTGAAGTTAATATCTAACAAAGTTTCTTTTTAGCTAGATAGACTCTCTTTGTCTCCTACTTTATCCATAGTTGATTCTAAACGAAGTTAGGCTTCTTTATTTTTAGATAAATGTCTTTTGCTCTTTAAACTTCTTCCTCCATCCACTGTGTTTTTATTATCTCTTCAGATAAGATGACATTTTGAATAGAGTATTCAGATTAACATCTTTGAGCATATTTCAAAATCTTTGTAACTTAAATTTTTTGAAATGTGGTAGATGGTTAGAGCAAATATTTGTAGTCCTTCACTTAAAAATTTGAATGGGTTTTTGATATTTGATTCCTATTTAGCACTTAGAACCTTCAAGTATTTTATTCTCCTTCAATGGATTATCTATTTTTACCATCTAGAAAGGTTGTAGACTGCATGAAAGAATATTATTGTAAAATCCAATTGCTGCAGAATGTTGAATTTTTTATGTTTGAAAATAATAAATTTTCACTGTAGCAAGTTATTGTAGCATGTCAATGTAGTAGATCATTGTAGCACTGCTTTGTCTAAAGTGAGTAGCAGATGAATTAGCTAGCTTTGTCTATCGACGCTGTAGTAGGTTACTATAGTGGATTACTATAGCAGCGCTTTGCCTGTTATTTATTTGAAGTAATAGATAAATATCTTTATCTATTATTACTATAGCAGTGTTACTATAGCAACATTACTATAGCAACATTACTATAGCACCGCACCTCTTTGTGTGTTACTTTGTTTGCTAGTTGCCTTAAGCTTTGTCTATAATACTGTAGTAGGTTACTGCAGCAAATTACTATAGCAATTTATCTATTGACTTAGTCTACTAATTTGAACTTCATCTTCTACTTCATCTGTTACTTCATCTGCTAATTTGTTTGAAGCTTTACTTAGTCTTCCACTTTCGACAATCCACTTCATCTTAGACAATCCACTTTGTCTCGCACTGTAGGAAAATTACTATAGCAGTGAACCTGCACTTAGAAATTTTTGCACTTTTATCATATTGTTAACTTGACATTTTTCATTATAAATTAAAATACATTTATCCACATGTAATATACATAATTTAGAGTATTTTAAGCATAACTTTTTTTCATCTAAAGAATATCCTCTATGAAGCACACTTTTCAATATATGTTTATCCCCATATAATTTTCACAAGTTGTAGAATATAGATAAATCACATATTGTATTTTTCAATGAAAGCTTAAAGTGATAACTTCATAAAGCACATGATATATCTATGATTCAACATATAATAGACAAGATTAATGCACTATAGATCATAATGAATTTTTCATTCTCTAAAATAATTTATGTAATATGCTTGCATTCAAAATGTTGCAATAATGATTATTCATTCCAAGCATATTTGTCTTCATTTTGGCTTCCTAGACTAAAATCATCATTAGCATCAAGTCTTAAGACAAGTTTTTTTCATCAAAATTATACAATAATCCCAACACCTTGGTGTTACAAACCTCCCTCCTTACAAAAAAAGTTTCTTCTTCAAAACTTTCAAGATCATGAAATTTTCATTATTGCCACAAATTTGCAAAGTTATTCATAACTTGCGGATCTGTATCTACATGATACACTACACAAGTTATGACTTTATGATCATATACACACATAATACCCTATCTAAGGGACTCAAAGTACTAATACAATCATGTTAACAATGGAATTATTATTAAACATCACTTTAATCCATATAAGACTTTCAATTCACAATGGTTATAAAAATATTTTGATTATCATACCTTTGGAATTTACTCAAACAGCCAAAGTTCAACATAACATTCACATTTTCCATTAATCTTTCAAATCTTGAAATGCAACATAATATAATCACTAGTGATATTCACAATTTAATCCCAATAGGGTCTAAACACCTTAGTTAATTAATCTATGGCCAACAATGAAGTTCATATAACATTGTCTTTTTACAAACATTAGAGTATTCATAAGACGCAAACCAACTTTACTCACCAATGCTATAACTTTACATAAGCATGCTATTCCACATCAACTAGATCATATACACAAAATCAAATAGGTTATATATTTTGATAGGCCATTTTCCCAATGTATCTTTTAGCATAATGATAGCATCAATTGGGTGTCACTCAAACTATGATAATACAATTCATATCATAATGCATATGCAATCTCAATAATTTCAAAGTATAACAATTCCATAACATATTATACAACCACAACATATACTAATACCAATACCAATGCAATAATGTCAAACAATGCAATATAGTATTAATATTATATTTAGGATGCATACTGTCTTACAATCAAAACTATGTAATCTTATTCCATACTACCATTCCTACATGTCTCATCATCCATCCATTACCAAATTGATCTCACACATACAAATGGACTACTATCATGCAGCTAATATAAGCTACCAAGATATTATTCATATTCAATTGGCTTTACTCCTATTTAATCAACATCATCCCTATTTTAGCACAATAATGTTCGTTCGTTCGTTTTGTCCATATGATCATCACAAAGTACATCATCATACTATTTCCAAACCAATGAATCTAATTAGTCAACATATTTCACCTACCACCAACCAATACCATGCTTGGGTGGCCTACAACCAAGTGGACTTAGCTAAGAACCAAGTGGACATAGCCACAAACAAAGTGGAATTAGCCACAACCAAATGGACTTAACTTTCTTACAACTTTGGTGCAATCCGGTCCATCCCTATAATCCCAGCTACGAATGTTACCAAATCCATGACAACATTATCGATGCCATCTATGGTATCTACCCATCAGTACAACCCAGGGATTGCAAGTTCTCCATCCATACCAACTAAATAAGCAAAGGAGTCCTATACAATAGGTTGATCGGGCCTCTTCACCATTAATGGAGGCATCACTAAACAAATCCCTTTTAGGGGCGTGATCCCAAATAACCAAGTAAGCCAACATAGCAGGCATCCAAACCACAAATCCACAATGATCATGTTCTGGCATGCATCCAAATCTTAATACATATCAGTTCTATTTCAAAAGGCGTCTAAATCCAAACATGTACCTCAGCCATGCATCCAAGCCTCAATCAAATAACTAAACTCAAATACACACAAATAATATCAGTATTCAAATCCAAACATGCATTTATCCTTTATCTATGGAGCATCCCCAATCCAAGCATGCATCAAAGTTTTAATCAAATATCATGATGAATATACAATTTCATAAATCATAATTCATATCATTTCATCATACAATATAATATCACTATAACCTTGTCATTCTGCAAATTGCCAGAGAACAACTTTTAAAATGAATACTTGAAATACAAACTTTTATCCTTCCAATTCATAATATCAACACATCACTAGTCAAACAAATGGGATAGTCACTATCCCTATTCAATAATTCATTGAATCCTATTGCACACAAGTAAAGTTATTCAAGAATATATAAACATACTATCCTTCATACTGATCAATCATAATTACAAATTCATCAAGGAACCCTCAAACTTTCAGACATACAATTAATTACAAAACTCTTTCAGTCCTAAACTAAATACATATTTCAACAAAAGAAAATATTTTGCTATAGCATGTTAGGTTTGATCAAGTTAATAAAATAGCTAACAAAGATTTACACCGAATTATTTCAATCTAAGGAATCCAATGATTACTTCACAACTCAATCAAACAAACAAAATTGAAATCAGTTCTTAATTAGAAATGACAAAACTTTACAATTTTGTCATTTCTAATTCACATACCTTATAAAACAATAACATTCAAACAAGATGCGTATAAGCACCACCATGCCTCATTGTGCTACTTTGATCATAACAAATGTATGCCACCACCGATATGCATCATAGAGTCCATACACATCAATTTGCATATACCATTTCTTTTCTCTCACACATATCAACATAATGTTCTTCTATAAATTCCTATGGATTCATCAACTCATCTTGGGCATGTCATTCCTATTTCCTTCCAATAACCATTGCCATTATAATTCTAGTTATAAAAGCATCCTATCATGATGATACCAAAATTGCAATAAAAACAAAGTAAAAATAGAAAGACTAAGAGTCATAGAACATAGAAAAGGGGAACTACCCCATGATTGTGATTAAGAAAAACAAAATAAATACAAAGGATAATACCCCAGAGAAGTATTTTGGTTCTCCAATGAAAATCAATTACAAATGATGAGGTTGTTTTACAAAGATTAGGTAAAAGGAAATGAGGGTTTCTTAATCTGCAGAGGAGAGGAAGCACCAAATGTAGAGGAAGAGGGACTCCGAGGTCTTCTGCCTTCTGTCTTGAGGAGGTTCCTTCATATAGATGAGGAAAGATGCCTTCATGATTGAGGAGCGTGAGAATCTTCATTATTTGCTCCATGATTGGAAGAAGCCAGATAAGTCACTATAGACCTTTTGACCTTGAGGTTGATTTTCCACCCAAAAGCATATTCTTCTAGAAAATGCCAAAACTGCTTTTGATGCTCATGGGCACACATTGTGACATGTGGACGAAGTGTTGGTCCATCGACCAAAGATGAGAAAGGAATCCAATGTGGATCCTAAGCTTCGCATTACATCAGAACACAGTATTGGGACTTAGTGAGTTCAAGAATATCTTCATTCTCCTGTGCAAAGTCTTTTGTGTAGCTTTTGACTCGACCTTGGGTTAAGATTTTGCAAATTTTACAAGTTGAATAAGAAAATATACTAGTATCATCCTTATTAAAATAGCACTTGATTTCAATAGATTTGGTATCCACCAAAATTAATTCATAAAACTTATGGTTGTTCAAAATATCAAGCGGTGGATTCCAATGTGATCCTGGGAAGATTGATTTTACAACAATATCTGGATCAAGAGAGGAATCCAATTTTGTCTCTAGTAAAATAATTGGCTAAATTTCATCTTTTTTGGTAAAATACTTCGATTTTATCTTTGTTCCACTTTGTCTAAAGATAGTAGGGGATGAAACTACTTTCTTTGATTTTATAGCCAAGCTAGTTATGTTTGGGTTGGTTGATAGAAGTTGGGCTGGAGCAATCAGTTTGATTGACAAGATATGGGATTGGGCTTTGCCTTTGATTTTATCAACCAAGGACTTGATGGCTTAGTGTCTTTGAGTTGTGGGTTGAGCTTGATGAGCTCAAGGATTATAGATTCACAAATCTAAGTGGATTGGGAAGATGATGTGGAGGTTTTGGGCTTCAGGGCCTCTTTCTAAGACTAGGCTTCCTACTCATTTGTCTCGACTATGGAAACCCATGAGGGTGATGAAAGGGCGATTATTTTGGCTAAAGAATGGGTCTAAAGCTCGCATTGGTTTTGAGATATTAGAGGCATCTCATAATTCTCTGGGCCTTGGACCCTTTTTAGGGATTTTTTGGGCTTGGATGGCTTCATTTTTTGAAAAACGCTATAGAAATTCATGAGTGATAAAATCAGCAAGGTTGTTGAATTCTCCTAAAATAAATTCAATTCTAAAATTAAAGATTGAAAGCAAAGCTTGCCATCTAGCAAAAATCTATTTGGCTACAAAATTTTTAACATCCTTTTCTAAAATGCTTTTTGTGGATTATTAATCAATTCATAATAAAAAATATAGATTTAATAAATCTGATTGAAATTTATGAATGCATTTAATAATGCTCAAAAATTCCCTTTGGATTGTTGAATAATTAATTTGGTTGTTATTCCAAGCTCCGAAATGGTATTGAATTGATTCTTCTTAGCCATTTTTATTCTTTTGTTTGAGGATACCTCTATAGCCTATATCAAAGGCATTTGTTTCTATAATTTTTGGGATGTTTGGGTTTGTGATATGTAACATTGGTAGATTTTTAACCTCGCATTTGATTCTTTGAACAATGGTTGTATGCTTATTTGTCCAAGGAACCAGATTCTTTCTTAGTCTTTTATACAAAGGTTTTGCTATGATTTTTACATATTCATATGAATCAGAAACATAATTCAAAGCTCCTAATAAACTTTCAAGCTAATTCTTATTTGTAATTTTATCTGAAAATTTCTCTATGAATTCCAAGCTTCTTTGGATTGGTTTTAGTGTATTGTTGTAGATTTCATGACCTAGAAATCTTATTTTAGTTGACAAAGAATGTTGGTTTTAGAGACAGCTAATCCATTTCGGACAAACTGCCAAAGGTTGAGTTAAGAAGTTTAAAGTGTTCATCAAGAGATTTATTAAACACTAAAACATCATCAATGTAGATAATGGAGAAAGATATAAATTATTTAAGATTGTCATTCATGATTTTCTGAAATTCAAAAGGAGCATTCTTAAGGCCAAGTGACATAACATTCCATTTGTATTGACCAAATGGAACTGTAAATGTTGTTTTATATCTATCTTTTTTTGAAATCTGAACCCGCCAGAATCCAGACTTCATGTCAAATTTGGAAAATATTTTAGCATGAGTGAGCAGATGCAATAGATCTCTTTTATTTGGGATTGGATATCTTATCCATTTTAGAGATTGATTTAATAGCTTGTAATTTATTACTAATCTTGCTATACCACATTCTATTTTAGAAGCTTTCTGGACATAGAATGCTGCACAAGACGAGGGAGATTTTGAATCATGTTTTAAACCTTTTTGTTTAAGGTCTGTGATTTTCTTTTAGTAATGAATCAAAAGTTCATGATTCATCTGGATGGGTTCAGCCTTAGCGGGAATTTCAGCTTCACTAAAGCCTTCCTTGCATGGGAGAGTAACCACATGTTGTTTTTGATTCCAAAATTAATGTGGGATTTCTGCACATACAAGACTGAGAAATTTGGTCTAGTAGTATTTCATTTTATTTTTAATTTCTGGTTGGTAGAGTTGATCCTCCAATCTTTTAGTTTCTAAATTATTTTTTAAATAATTTAGATGTTTTTCTTTGTTGATTAAAAGATTTAGGAAAGATATTTCCCTAATTGATTTATATTTTGGTTTTTGAATGAATTTTAAGTTGATTGATTTATTGAATGTGGTGAAGGTTATTCCTTCATCTATAACCATAAAGGGTTTTATTTGGTTAATGAATAGAGTTCCTAGTATTACTTCTTTGTGAAGATTTTTTAATAGGATGAATAGATTTTTTACTATCAACATGTTGAATAGGCATTCAACATCTGATAGTTTGTATTAGACGTAGAGCAATTATCCTCCCACTCCTTTGAGAGATTCTTTAGTAGGTTCATAATAGGTTGTTAGATAGTAAGTTCATAATAGGCTATTAGAATCTGCCCTTCTTGAGTGCAGTTTGAATCTGAACCTATGTTTACTAAAGTTGTGGTCTTTAGATGAAATGATTCTATGATTTTTAAATGGATATCGATATACCATTTTTGGACTTTTACTTGGGTGATTCTATTAATGTAGCTATTTATTTAGCAGATTGTTCCTTATCAGATATATTGTTTACTTCTAATTTTGACTCTAAGTCTAAATCTTTTACGGGAGTAATTTTGATTATTGTATTTTAGAGAGAAAAGATCTTTCTTCATAGAAGTTATTTCTTCTTTTAGATCATTAATTTGTTTTTGAAGATCTTGAGTTATTATTTCTTTTGATTTATTTAAAGGTTTTAGTATGTCTTTTAGATCATACTTAGTGTTTGGTATTGGAATTTTTGATTCAGAAGTTAAACTTTTTAACATAGGTGTTATTTTGTTGATGTAAGATAACCTAAGTCCAGGATCTTCTATTTCTAATGCGAAATCAAGAAGCTCTTGTTGTTCTTTAGTTATCATACAAATGTGATAAAAGGAGTCTAATGATTCATCATTAGATTTGATTGGATTAATTTCTCTTTCAGAGTTTGTTGACTCTATGGGGATGAAGAAGAGGATGCTGAATCAGTTTCAATTAAATTTTTCATTAATTGAGATTTTAATGATTCATCTATGTCATTATCATTGATTTGGATTTGATTTATTTTCTTTTTAAGTTTTCTTTTTGCTTAAAGCTTTCTAGGCATTTGTTTAAGTAATGTCAAGGCTTACTGCATTTAAAACATGTGTGGGTAGATTTTTATATTTTTTATATGATGTAAATGGTATTTTAGTAATATTATATTTTTATGGTATCTTTTATATTTATTGAACTCTTTATGAAATTATTTTTTAGATGATTTGTGTTTATATTTTTTATGTTTTGATGTGGCGCATTCAAATCCAAATTGTTCACAGAATGATCCAATTTGATATTTAGAATATCTAGATTCTATTTTGGCTTGTTCCTTTTGTTTTAAATCATTATAGAAAGTTAATCCCATGTTATTTACCATATATATTAAGTCTCCATAAGTAAGATTATTGTATGGGATCATTCCTTGATTTTGATCTTTTATTCTTTCTTGTACTTTGATAGCAAAGTAAAAAGGAAGATGACGGATGAATTTTGCTTTCTAAAAGGTTTGATTGCAATTAGATCTCTGCATTACACAAGATAAAAATGTATCTTTGTAATAGCAAAATTTTGACAATTTTCGACATTTAAGATTTTGTAACATTTTTGAATTATTTTCTACAAGTTTATTGGTTGGCCCAATAAAATACTTAGCAATTGTAAAATGATTAAGGTGGCAACAAGATTTTTTTAGGGTTTGCCATCTTCATCTAGGATTTATTCTCCTTTAGAGTCTTTTTATAAGAATTTAAGATTTCTAATTTTTGTTCGTTAGTGAGTTGATTATCCCACCAGCCTTTGAGAGTGCTAGTGAACCCAATTACTAAAAGATTGATTAATTCATGATCAGTATAATTTGCTTTAGTTGAGTAACCAGTACTAATCATAGTGATTTCTTATAACATGTTGATAATTTATTTTCCATTTTTACTATTTATGTTCCATTCATAGATGTTATTTCTATTATATTTAGATTACATGAATTGATTTCTTTCTTCAAAAAGAAGATCAAGAGCTGAAAGCCTAGGATAATTTGGCTTTAGACCATATTTTGGTTGAGATTGTTGTTTAAAAGATAATTTATTTATCTTAGTAGATTGTTTAGACAAGATCGTGGATGTAGACTCATCTAAGGATGATGAATTTTGTTGTGACAGGACATGTTATGTTTGACTTGTTTTTAATGGAGTTGTGGGAGTACTAATCCCCTCTCCTAGTTGTAGGTTTTGTTGACCTATTCTTGAAGTTTGAGGTGTGGATTGTCTTTCAATCCATTGTTTAATTTTTTCTTCTTTTTGTTGTAATTTTTTCCAGAGATTTTTTGGAATTTCATGTGGTTTGAAGATGGGCTTATCTATTTTTGCTTTTATTATTGGTTCTTTTATGGTTGATGTTGTTTGATGATCTTATTAAGATGTTTTGTAATGGTTGTTAATGTTTTATTTGTATAGTTGATTTGTTCGTTGATTTTCCTAATGTATTCTCCATTAGGAGGGGTTGTAGTGTCCGAGCGATGTTTATATGGAGCACAGGTTACTATTTTATCTCCACTGTTATGTCTATTTTGTCTTCTAGAGAATACTTAGATTGTTTAAGGATTTTATTTCCAGATTTCCAAATAAGTTTTAAGGTAAGATTATGAAATTTCTTAAACCATTCAAAGAAATATATTTATCTTTGGTTATGGTTTATCCATTCAAAATATTAATTTTTGATTTAGTATGTTTTATCTTCTTTGTATAACTCAAAATAGATTTTTCTTTTCCTTTTATTGTGTTTAGCATAGAATTCATGATTTATGAGTTGTTTATTGATTGTAAATTTTTTGTTAGGTTCATTAATTGAAAGAGTCTTCCATTTGGGAAGCTATTGGAGACATATTTTGAGATTGTTTCTCTGGCTCAATAGGACCAACATGAGACACTCCAAATCCTTGAATTGTGAATATCTCCAACGGAGACTTGGCCATGTCTCGGAATTAAACTAGTGGATTGAATCTCATAATATGGCTAAGAAGATATTCCTTCGATTTTAATTCCTTTAAATTTTTGAGGTTTATATTTAGGGATTTCTAAACTTCTAAAACTTTTAAATGACCTTTTAGATAATTTAGTGATTTAGGGGTAGAGATTGAATTCCTTTGGGGAATTATTTCAACATCTCCTTCTTAATGTTGGATTATAGTATCCATTTGTGAATTTTGAAAAAGTTCTGGGGTGGTAACGACAGTTAATTTCCAAGATTTAGGAAGAGTAAATTTTGACCATTCAATTGTATTTGGGATTATTATTTTGCATTTAGTTGGATCAATGTGGAAGAGGATTGTTTGTCCTAGTTTCGATTGACAAAGGGCTCTTGAATCTAAAACTGTAGCCATTGCTTTATAGTAAATTCTATAAACCAATGCAAAAGGTATATATCCGGGTTTCATGTTGCAATTATATAATTTGAAGGTTAATATTAATGCATCTAATGAATTGGGATCATTTGTAGAGATTCTGAAGTTTGGAAAATAGTCAAAGTGGACTGGACCATCATGAAGTCCTGCTTCTAGAATTCTTAGAAGGGAGGCTTCACAGTCTCTGTGTCTAGTATCTTGGAGACATAAGAGGGTTGAAATGTTGAGACCTTCTCCGAGGTTTAAGGGCTAATTGCACTAGTCCAAAGTGCAAGTAGGGGTATTTTTTACATTGTTCATTTAGTAGGGATTTTGAGATTAAGTGCATCGTTGATTGGAGAGAAGAAAGAGGAATAGTCTTTTCTTCTATTTTGTTATATATAATTTATTTTTAAATGAAAAGTTCCTTTTTTCTTCCATATTTGATCATGAGAGATTTTGGGAATTTTCCAATCTTCAAGATTATTATCAAGACTTGTGAGATTGAGGGTTTCACTAATAATGGTTGAAGATGATGTGTGGAGGATTATGACATTATGACAAATGTATGTTCTTCTTAACATTATAACAAAATGTTTCTATGTTCAATGACTAAGTATTTCTAAATTTACTTTAATTTGTATTACATCTAAGGTATCATTTTGTCATTACAATTTTACTATATTAGATAAATGAAGCAATTTCCTTAAAAAAATAGTGTAACATGAGACATAATATCAAAGAATATGAAAAAAAACATTTGATAGATTCATATATTCATCAAGATAAATTATAGTCACTAACTGAGGAAAATTAACTAAGGATAATAAAAGACCCAAATTTCCCTACATTCTAACCTAAATGTCATCCTTGGCTAAGACCCAAAGTGGCACTAATCTATACTTTTGGTTTTATTTGAGACCTCAATAACCTCATTATGAACAACTGTAACGCCCCGCCCTCCTGGGGTCGTTACTCCACTTTACACCATAAATCCACATGATAATTCCATGATTTTTCCACCTCCAGGGTGGGTTACTTTGATATATTTTTTTTTGACCTAAAGTCTACAGAAAAATTGGACA
>JAYJMB010066011.1:3382-18598 GCA_036873735.1 Pouteria campechiana
TGGTAGTCGCTGCTTGCACGCTAGAATGCTAGCTGCTCGCGTCTTGAAGAAGCAAAGGCATGCATTGCATTCAAACTGATGAGACCCTCGATCGTATGGCTTTCTTGAGCCAGTGCTCCGGTCATCCATAGCATCAGGCCATTATTAGTTTGTGACCCATTCTACCCATGAACTTAGAATATGAATCCAAACCATTATCTAAATTATTGCAACGTGATTGTTATTTATATTGTCAATAACTGTTTAAATTTTTTTATAAAAAAATATTTTAATAACATTATTGTCTATTTTAGAAATATCATTTTAATCTATAGATTATGGTCAGATATTAATGTCTCTTGATCTGCGGCTCCCATTTGGGAGGCTGAAACTGCCAAGGTCGGGTGACGTCTCGCAGGAGTCATCCTGATTCGTGAATTACGTCAAGCGCTCGACAAGCAGAATTTCCCCGCCATTCTACTGGCGAATGACTCCCGATAAATTCAATTTATCGTTGCGACGGTCAGGAGTAAAACGCCAAAAAGTTCCGAACTTTCAAAGCCACGCCTTTTTAAGCTCCAAAAGATAAAACGGAAAAGGCATGAGACAGCCGCAGGGCGATTCGCGCGACGACGAAATTCCATTGGACGATTCCCGGAGTTGCTGCCAAAAGTACAACTAGTGATCATACCCGGCTACTATCACTGTCTCTGCTCTTTTCTCGTAAAGCACATATGCAGCTGTTGGTCCTCCTTCTTCACAGCTGCCGGCATTATAAAATGGATATCCCCTGAATTTCTTTTCTTGCCAATTTAATTTTTATCTAATTTATATTTATATAATTAATTTAATATTATTTATTAATGGTTTGGATTCATTTTAAGTGTGGATTTTGTTAGATCTTTTCCGCGAATCACATATTGGTATTCTAAGCGCTCATTGCATCAGTGGTACGTCACAGAAATGGAAATGGTGAAGGGATTCGCGGAAGGGCAGATAAAATAGGCGATTTGCGGTGCCGCGCGTAAGGAATCCAACCCCCTCGGTAGGCAGGGCGGTGAGACTGTCCTGCATTGAAAAAATAAAATGACGTCTTGATAACCTTTCCACCCATTCATTTCTATATTTTGATGTTTGATCCGTCTATTTTCTCTCCTTTTGTTTAGCAATTAAATATATATATATATATATATAAATTTCTCTTTTATCATTTTTTACTCTTTAAGTAGTTTTTTTTATGAAATATTTGTACACAAAATCATTCTTATAATAACCTTATCTTTCAAATTATTGTTTATAATTTTAAAAATATATATTTTAAGAACAAATGATAGGGAGGGCCTGCGATTCAGAAAAACACAGTTTAAATCCACCTTCACACGAGGCTCGTTGCCGCGTTTGAAGCTGTAGATGTCTCACCCGCGTTGGGAACTCAAGTCCAAGTTCAGGTGCTCGCGTTTCTCCCCGCGCGCGTGACCTGTGTTCTGTACAAAGCGAAGGCGAGAGACGGACAAGGATTGCTGATTTGGAGAGAGAAGGAAATGGAAGGCACGCTTGCCGGCCATTGCAGCTTCAGCTTCGAGCTTTCTTCCGCTTTCATTCTCCTTAAAATCATTGCATTTTAGAAAAACCCGAACAAAAGATTGGATGAGAGAGAGAAGCTGCCAGATTCATTCCACGAGACTTCTTTCAGAGCAGAAGGAGACGGGTTGAATTTGATTCATTGCTCGTACTGCAATGCTCACCGGAGGAAAAGTAAGAGTAGATTTCGATGCAAGATTTGACTTTTTGAGCTCCTGTTTCAAACGGACGAGTTGGGCCTTTTCCATTTGTCGTCTGGTTAATCGAATCCGAAGGCTTTGATTCAGCAGGAGGGGAGTTTATCCAGGAGTTGGAAGGTAGGCTTTTATGTCATTTGTGTTTCTTTAACAGCAGTTTCGGAATGAAGTTTTGAGATATTCTATGGGAAATTAATTGTTTGCTGTGATTGGAATTTTGTGTTTTTTGTATCTCAATTATTAGTTTTTTGGTGATTGAAAATTTGGGTTTTGAGTTTTGTCAGGATTTCCATCTCGGGTTTCCGTAATTCTACTCTATTCTCAATTTCGGATGAGTTGGAATTTACGTACAAGCACTAGTATGGTTTATTTGCTCATTTGAATGGTTCGTTTACATGTCGTCGATATTCCTCTGCTACAATTGTGGATGATCTTAATTTTTCGTTTCTATTCGCTCTATTGAATTGGCCTTGCATTGAGGTTGTCCTGTTTCCTTCTCCTCTATGATCAACAAGATGTCTGCGAATTTGAAATCTGGAAGAATTGCTACGCGGGCTGCTGAATTTGTACTGGTGGTAGTAGCTACTGTGGTAGCTTCTTTTCTCGTCTGCGGAACTCAGGCACTGAATGCAGAAGGGCAGTACCTTTTGGAGCTGAAGGATAGTCTCGGAGATGATTTCAACAATCTGGGTTGCTGGAATGCAAGTGATCAAAATCCTTGCGAATGGAAAGGTGTGAATTGCACAGCGGGTTATGATCCGGTAGTCTTATCTGTTAACCTGGCATCCATGAACCTGTCTGGCACCATATCACCAAGCATCGGTGGTTTGGTGCATTTGACTATTCTGGATCTTTCTTTTAACCAGCTCTCAGGAAGGATGCCAAGGGAGATTGGGAACTGCTCAAGATTGGAAATTCTCAATTTGAACAACAATTATTTACAAGGTGAAATTCCTGCCGAAGTGGGTAATTTGCGTTACCTGCAAGAATTCAATCTGTGCAACAACAGAATTTCAGGGCCATTTCCAGAGGAGATGGGGAATATGTCGTCGCTCAACGAGCTAGTGGCATATACTAACAATATCACTGGCTCTATACCTCCTTCCTTTGGGAAGCTCAAGAATCTAACGACCTTCCGAGTAGGAGAGAATCTGATTTCAGGGAGGCTACCTGCAGAGATTGGTGGTTGCGATAGTCTGCAAGTGCTGGGTCTAGCTCAGAATCAGTTATCAGGAGAGATTCCGAAAGAGCTGGGGATGCTCAATAACCTAGAGATTGTGTTTCTTTATAACAACCAGTTGTCTGGGATGATTCCAAAGGAGCTTGGAAATTGTTCTCGGCTTACGACTCTTGCGTTGTATGCGAACGGTCTGGTGGGTGGAATACCTGCAGAGCTTGGCAAACTCAGCAGTTTGGAGAAGCTGTATCTTTACAGGAATGAATTGAATGGGACTATACCAAAGGAGATAGGGAACCTTCCAGTGGCAACAGAAATTGACTTCTCTGAAAACTTGTTGACAGGAGAGATACCGAAAGAGCTCTGCAACATAAAGAACCTAAGCTTACTCTTCCTTTTCCAGAACCAGCTCACAGGTTCTATCCCATCTGAATTTGGAAATTTAAAGAATCTGTCTAGGCTCGACCTTTCAATCAATAGCCTCACAGGTTCAATCCCTGTTGAATTTCAGTATCTGCCTCAGTTGACCCAGCTACAGCTCTTTAATAATTCCTTCACAGGCAGCATTCCTCAAGGACTTGGAGTTTACAGCCAGCTTTGGGTTGTGGATATCTCAGATAACTACCTTACAGGTCGAATTCCAAGTCATCTCTGCAGACATTCAAAACTGATGTTGTTAAACCTCTGGTCAAACAAACTGACCGGAAATATCCCTAGTGGCGTCACCAACTGCAAGTCACTGGTGCAGCTTCGTCTAAGCCAGAATAGCCTCACAGGGAGCCTCCCTTTGGATCTGTGCAAGTTAGTGAACTTGTCTGCCATCGAGCTGGACCAGAACAAATTCAGCGGTCCAATTCCTCCACAGATAGGGAATTGTAGAGCTTTGCAAAGGCTTCATCTCTCTGAGAACTACTTTACATCTGAGCTGCCAAGGGAGATTGGTAATTTGTCAAAGCTGGTGAGTTTCAATGTCTCATCAAACAGGCTCTTTGGCAGAATCCCTCCAGATATCATCAATTGCAAGATGCTTCAACGGCTTGATCTTAGCAGGAACAGCTTCATAGGAACTTTGCCAAACGAGTTTGGAAGGCTTTCTCAATTAGAACTGCTCAAGCTTTCCGACAATGGGCTCTTTGGGACCATCCCCTCCTGCTTAGGAAACCTCTTCCGCTTGACTGAATTGCAAATGGGTGGAAACCAATTCTCTGGACAAATACCTTCAGAATTGGGTGGGTTATCAGGCTTACAGATTGCAATGAACCTCAGCTACAATAATCTTTCTGGGAACATACCATCCGAGCTTGGTAATCTTGTTTTGTTGGAATATCTCTTGCTCAATAATAACCACTTGACTGGTGAAATTCCTTCATCATTTCCCAACCTTTCAAGCTTACTTGGTTGCAATGTCTCTTACAATGATCTCATGGGGCCTCTACCCACTACGCCGCTGTTTCACAACATGGCCATCAGCAGCTTTGTGGGAAACAAAGCGCTCTGTGGTAAGCCACTCAATGCCTGTGGAGATTCTCATTCTCCACCCACGTCGCTACCCACATGGAATGAAACGAGTGCCCCCGTGGGGAAAATTGTGGCAATTACTGCCGCAGCTGTGGGCGGGGTTTCTCTGGTTCTCATTGCCGTTATTTTGTTCTTCATGAGACGTCCAGTTGAGACTGTCGCTCCTCTGCAAGATAAGCAGCTGTCGTCATCAGTTTCGGACATGTATTTCTCCCCAAGGGAGGGCTTCGCATTTCAGGATCTGGTTGAAGCTACAAATAATTTCGATGAAAAATTTGTTATTGGTAGTGGGGCTTGTGGAACAGTCTACAGAGCAGTTATGCAATCTGGGCAAACAATTGCTGTGAAGAAGCTAGCATCACAGAGGGAGGGCAACAATGTTGATAATAGTTTCCGTGCAGAAATTCTTACTCTTGGAAAGATTAGGCATCGGAATATTGTGAAGCTGTATGGGTTCTGCTACCACCAGGGATCCAATCTTCTCCTCTATGAGTACATGTTAAGGGGCAGCTTGGGCGAACTGCTTCATGGGGAGTTTTGCAGCCTGGATTGGGAGACCAGATATACAATTGCTCTTGGAGCTGCTCAGGGGCTTGCATACTTGCATCATGATTGCAAGCCCAGAATCATTCATCGAGACATAAAGTCCAACAATATCTTACTTGATGATAACTATGAGGCTCATGTTGGTGATTTTGGATTGGCGAAGGTGATCGACATGCCACAATCAAAATCAATGTCTGCTGTGGCTGGATCGTATGGGTACATTGCACCAGGTGAGAAAAGTTTTGAGTACTTAATTGACAGTTTACATGTTTTCCTGCTTTTCTTTTTCATATTAATTTGTTGTTGCTTTATCTTGTATTCTTTGTATCTCTGCTATACCATTAAGTTACATTCTTCTAGTCTGTTTTTGGTTTTCTTAGTGATGAATGGAATTTATTGTCATGCACATTTAAGAAGTTTTCAAGGAGTGATTCATTATTCTACAATGGGATGGACGACCAAGTTTATATGATATTCTGGCTTTGCTACTTGTCTGATTATTTGATGGAGCATCTTTCACCATTCTCATAAATCTTAATGATGCTTGATGTTTGCCATGGAGTTCCAGAGATTTTTCAAGCTATCCGCTCGATATGTCCCTACATAACCCAAAAAAAATATTTTCGAGTCATACTTATCTCGGAGACAATCTCACTGGCTAATGCTGAGGGAATTTGTAAATATAATTAGTCGAATATGCTGCTTTTGAATGGCATTTTTGGTATCTAGCAACGAAATATCCCTCGGATTAAGGAACTTGGGATCAGAGAAAGTAGCAACAGGTGACCTGCAGGGGGCCATGTTAAACATTCCTCATTTTTCTTTTTCAGTAGTGGTGGAAAGGCAAATGGCAAATGAGATTACCGAATAATACAGGATACTGTATTAATATTGGTAATGTTCTCCTGGTTTGCGTGTTCGATCTAACTGCCATCTGTCATTTATCCTAGTGTAACCAAAAGCTGAACTTACACTCATGATCTTATCGTTCCCAGTGTTTAATGATTCTCAACCTACTTGTTGGAAAATGCTCATGTTCAAGATCTTTATCCTGGACATCGCTTCTTTCTTGTCTTTCCCCTTTGTTCAATGCTTAGAGCTTGTTTAAATCCAAAACTCCTCTTCTTCTGGGACATGGTTATGAGTCACTTTCTTTTTGAGATTATGTCAACTGATGCCTTGCTATTCCTCTTTCAGAGTATGCATACACCATGAAGGTTTCAGAAAAATGTGACATCTATAGCTATGGAGTTGTCCTGATGGAGTTGCTTACTGGGAGAACGCCTGTTCAACCTCTGGATCAAGGAGGCGACCTAGTCTCATGGACACGAGATTATATTCAGAACCAGTCAATGGATTCTGGAATATTTGATCATCGTTTGGATTTGGAAGACAAGGCTACCATTGATCATATGCTCATGGTCCTTAAGATCTCTCTGCAATGTACTAGCATGTCACCTTTTGAAAGACCCACCATGAGGCAAGTCGTGACAATGCTGATTGAGACTAAAGAGAAAATGGGGTTTGCTTCCTCTCCTACTCCTATTCTCCCATTGAAGGAGGAAAGGACAAAATGAGGGGATACCCATATTTTGCCTTAACCAGTCCCATTTTGCTAATGATTGGCTCCTGTAATATTTTCTATAGTTTGATGTAATTGTTCTGTACATTTCTACGTGATGATGATCTAGAAGCAGCTCAGATTGTGTAGGCATTAAACGTCGCACCAAGGGTAGATCATGGAGTTGAAATATCTGGTTCTGGGGCAGGATTGATTCAGCAGGTGAGCTCTTATACCTTCAGCAGGCTGTGACTGCATGATTACTCTCCTGTTTTCTTGAATACATGCATGCCATTGACATACAGTGAGTTTCAGAAATATGCTATTTTGATGCCATTTGGAATGTGGTCTAACACTTGTACAAATAGTGTATAGTGATTTTGAAAAATGTAATATCATGAGATTGCCCATGGGCAGGTTGTTGGTGGTGGATTATGGCAGCAGTGCTTCAACTATCAATGGTTGTGCTTGATTGTGGGTAACCCTCATGTTGTCGCTTCCTGTTGGAGATCCAAGTCAGAACAAAATTTTATGAATTGATTGTATCCTGCTTAGTGACAAATTGGCAATTTTGTAATGGACTCCGAAGGGGCCTTTTGGGAAAAGCAGAAACTAGTGGCAGACAGTTTTTTTTTTTTTTTTTTTTATTTCCGGTGAGGTGGTGGCATGAAAATTTAGGGGCTAGCCATGGAGATCAACACAGAATCTACAGAAATGATCAATCTGTCATGTTACAGCTGGATTTTTTGCTTTTCCAGCAGTGAGCTCTGCTAAGCCCGAATGCACTTGTTGTCTGTTTTGACTCCTAATTGATAAATTCACTCTGCTTTTAGCCCACTGTGATGTCTCTAGTAAGATTCAAGCTGACCATCATGTTTAGCACTACTTATTTACCTAAAATATTCGAAAACTGTTTCAATCAAAGATTGATTAGACTACACTTAGAAATGCATGAAATTATATGTATAATATGAAATCAGTTATATTGATTCATACCAGCATTTGAATGTAGTAAAATTTTGTGGAATTATTCATCAATGTGGGAGGAATACGAATAAAGAAATGGACGTCTAGGTACATACTTTACGTCCCACAAGAAAGGCGAGATTTTTCGATGGAAAAGCGTATGCACTCTCAAGATCATTTGTAGGCTTTTAGCTAAAGTGACAGTACTAAATTCGTTGCTTGACTTGGATCGCATTAAAATATTATGGTGGGTCCAAAACAAAGTCTACCTTAATTGTGGTTTTGCTTTGTTCAGTTGGGTCTATGACATGGCACTTCCTATGCTGTTTAAGCCCATTTCAATTGTTGCCCCATTCTCCTTTGGCAAATGTAAACATTAATTTTGCAGAGTAAAATTCATGCAATTGGGTAACCTTGGATCGAATTCCATGTATCTCAAAAACGTGGGCAGAAAATCATGCTTTCGGCGACTTGGGCTGTGTTTGTCTTATTTCAGAGACGTGCAAATGTCAATTTTAAGTTCAGCTGATGAGTTAGCAGACATCTTTCTGGTGCCTGTGGGTTCAAGTTCGAATCCTGACAAGTGTTACTTACCTTCTGATTCTCGAATGGAAAAAGAAAGGGAAAGAAGACAATGCCAACCTTATGCACGTATCCGTAAACAGTCAATCACAAACTTAAGCCGCATCCTTTTTTGTATTGAAGAACAAATTTTGCGGCCAAACTAAAAACTGGGGATTGATTGTTGCACTGCAAGTGGTAGAACATTCTAGTTAAGATAAATTCATTTCTATGGTGAAAATTTTTAAAATAAATATTTAAGAGAGGTAAGAATATATCGATATGCTCTTTAATTCTCACATTCATATTTGGCCATGCAGCAAGTTCAATCACGTCTCTGTATTCAATAACAGTGCTTATAGCATTGGACAAAGGTCACTATAGATTAAGAAGAAGAAACATATTAATTATGCAGCATAGAAAGGAGTCTTGATTCAAAACCATATACATCTCATATTAATTTTCAATGGAAATCATTCAGTTTGGGCCGTGGCAATGCATGCCATGTCAGGTTGAGGAAGGGTATTCCATCATGAATGGACTGAGGTCATGTAAGATAGTCATGCTTCATTTTATCTGTTGGGTTTGATTTGACGTGCAAATGCTACGAATATTCGAATCATTGCTCTAAAAGCAGCTCAATGGAGTGGAGGCCCCAGGATGGAGGACCAATGTCGTTACCTCACTCGCCTGTGAGCACGAAGCATCCTGCTGCTTGTATGGGCAGCAAGGAAATGAAAACACACCCAGTACATCCTAGTTACAGTAGAGATGAAATCAAATGGTATAGTCACTACTTCAATGGACTGTCCTGCAATAGTGTCGGCAGGTTATGTGGTCAAGGACTACCCTTGCCAAACAACCACAACAAAAATAAAACATATAAAATAAAATAAAAACAAAACAAACAAGAGAGAGAGTTCATCTTGGAGCTGGGAAATGTAGCAGGACAATCATACATGGTGGTGGATTCCTCAAGACCCAAGAATCATTTGGTAAATGGTTCATACATTGGGAATCAGGCTGATGGATAAGAAATTCAAAGTTACGATCTGACTGTTTGGTAACTATTGGACAATCTATGTTCTTGCTGTTTCCGCTGTCAGAAGTATGATCCACGGGCCCCTTACTTTCTGGTCAAAATCAATCTGAAGCAGGTGTTGTTGGAAAGTCAAGATGATTGACAGATGAAATTTCAAAGCGGTCAGTGAAAGGAGGAGCAGGTCTATCAGATGTTCATGGGAGGTGACAAGGAAAGGAGACGATGGCAATGGAGAGTGGAGACCATCAGCTGGCTGACTTGATTTCATAGCTACCAAATTATGAAGGGTCATGACTCCATGCTTCTCTTTTAGCGAGAGATCTAATCGAGAAGAGTCCCCACAGCTAACCACCGTCGATCACATTAAAAAAATGAAAAAGGGGAAAAAACACGATTCAGACAACTCTGAAAGGTGATTGTCTCTCCATGTGTGCTTTCCATTTACAACATTATCTTCTCATCCGCCCAAGTGGCTACTGACTAACCAATTTTGGAAACTAAAATCAACCTGTCAACATAACGCACGATTTTTCAAACGCACTAAAACCTCTTATTCTTCCCCCAAGAAATACCAATTTGTCCACCAAACAGCTCATGATCGTCAATGTGCAATATTATTTTATTTTATTTATCAAAGTATGCTTTGAATGCTTTCTTCTTGTTTTTTCCCACCATGGCAAAGAGCCATACTTCAACGCAACAATCATCAAACTACATTCATGCATGAAAAGGAGAGAGGGTGAAAGACACAGGCATAGATTATCAGGGGAAATGGTAGGCACTCTATATGGTAATAAGTACAGGTAGCCGTGTTGTTTGTCATGAGGTTTCACTGTATACATTAGGAGGCTGCTCCCCTTTACAAAAATTACCGTCGCAGCTTCTCACCGCCTGTCCCACCGCCATTTCAACCTGCAACGTCAAAATAGAACATAGATATAATTGTCCAAAATAAATCTCGAGGGTTTGTTGGCTAGACACCTACAACTTGGTTCCGCTTATTGGAGTATATCAGACATCATATTTCTGTTTGGTAGGGATCGAGAGTAATGTTGAAAACCAAGAAGATTAATCTCCACTGTTTGAATATATTTCCAAAATAACATTTAACTCTTTTTCAGGTTCTATTAATTTTGTCCTAGATAATATTTTAAGATTCCGAACATGCAACCACTCTTAAGTCAGATTTTAGTAATTTCCGATTCACAACTTCGTTGCAAGTGGTCCTCACGATCTTCCCATAACCTTAACCGGGGAATAATGAAGGGGAGAAATTGCATTGCAGTGGTCGCCTATCATTGGCAACATAAAGGGACCACTGCACAAGCCAGGAAAGGAGAAAATTGAATAAAAAGATACAGGAAAACAGCTGTTGTCAAGTGATGTGCTTTGGTCCCTGGTGAATCTCTTTTCATCATTCTTCACAACGCAACAGCATTATCCTCGTTTTTTCTTTACTTACCAAATTGAGAAATGATACTAAGACCCTTTTTGATAAATGAATTCCTGTCTGTCCAATTCTGGTATGGGCATTGCGAGGAGATGATGATGTTATTCCAAAGCCTAAGTTCTACAGAAGGCATGAGTATCAAGAGGGAAAGCCTGAAAACAACCGCTTCATTAGGAATGATTCCACCCATTATCAGGGTTCTTACCACGGTATAGCCAGTTGTTGACTTTCTGCTCATTTTCATTTGAAGTGCAGGGCCCACTGGCCAGCAGAATAATGAATATTCCCTCGTGCCTTTTCGGCAAAGATACTCCCATCATTTCGCTAGGAGGTATCCAATTTTCTACTCTTTTCGCTAGCATACGAGAGGATTTTTCATCTAAATTCCTCTGCTGCATTTCCTTCCGCAGAAACAGAAACAAACGGAAATGGAAGTAATAACAAGAGAAAAGTGGACGTACCAGCTTCATGTGTTGTGGGAGTTTCCGCTCCCGTGCTGATGCTCGGTTGCGCCATTGCTTGATTCTGTGACACAATTGGATGAATTTGTGAATAAGAAATTAAAGTTTGCCAAATGCGACTAAACGCCCATTTTAGTTTTAGACAACCGTTTGGTCCAAGTGCTCGGAGAAACTCATGGTGCTGGAGTCATGAAAATGTCTATGTTCTTGACGCATTTTGCATTTTAATAACAACGGTTAGAACAATGTCGATAATGTTTTCAATGTGGCGATGGCGATCCTGACGCAGAAAGTATACTAAAAAGTCTAAAAGAAAAAGATGCAGGCAAAAGGAATAGTAGATGGAGAATAGAGAATATCATCTCGCAGGTGAAGATGACACCAACGACAATGACGGAATGACACCAGACTCAAAATAAATGGTTGTGACAATCACAAGAGTTGAGGCAATAACCACACACCTGAGGCTGCACTTGCATGTGGCGAAGGTTGAGGTAGTGTTGATAAGGATCCGCAAGGTTTGGAGATTGTAGTGGATGGGGACTTTGTTGGCCGGCTGAGTTCGATGCAGGATCAGGCTGACTAGTTGTTTGTACTCTGGACAGATCGAAGGGAGAAATGTGTGGGACATGGAAACCTGGAATAGGGAGCCTTGGACCTAAATGAGCTCCACTAGGTCCGGGCATGCCTGTGCCTTGTAAGACTGGTTGAAACGGCATCATCGGTCGGCTCAGGCCACCAGTTGCCATCTCCATGCCCATGCCCATACCCATGCCCATACCCATCGGAGGCATGTATTGCTGGACACCAGGAAACATCATAGGGGCCATGCTGCATCCCAATGACATCATCTGCACAAGTCAATCGTTATGAAGGTTCTCTGTTTTTCACAAATACTTTTCACCATGACAAAGAAAAAGGTAAGAGGATGAAGAATTGAAGCAGACGATCATATTGAGGACAAGCATTATTGCATCATCTAGGCACTCAGATACACTGGGAAATGGTAACAGCGTAGAAAAGATTCAGGTAAAATCAAATCGTACGACTGGATCTAACCAGTAAAGAAATCTAAGAAACATGGTGCAATTTATTCCAGATGATATGAAGTCTCTATTTGCATATACGATTATGGCAGCAGTTTGCTCTTTCAGGTCAATTGACCCCGAATCATCCCAACCCATCATTTTATCTTATCTCAATTCAGAGCTAACGCTAACTGATTTACTTTTACCCATTAAAAATAGTAAGCTAGCAAACCCAACAGAAAAGAACAAAATGGAGGTGGCTGAACCTCTCAAAAGAATTCACTAAAACCGTAAAACTCGAGGAAATGGTCAGCAGAATTGATCAGATGTCGGGCCCACTACTTATCAGCTGGTCCCCTCCAATAGAGATCACCCATTTGGAGTCCAAACATTGTTGAGGCCCTTAACCACTAAAAATAAATCTAGGTCACATTTACCCAGTGGAAGCTGGTGTGAAACAGTTCAACTCATTATGGTGAAATCTTACACCAAGTTATCAAGAGTTCGTGGCAAAGGAAAGTAGGCTCTCCCACGTTCTAAAAGGCAAATCATGATTCAGACTGCATTCTAATCTTCAAGTTAAACGGTAAAAAATTCTTTACAGGTGTTTCATGCGAGGTCGTAATAAGAGAAAGCAAAACCATACCTGGACTTGCAGTTGAAGGGACTTCAAGTACTCGATCGCCTCATCCAGCATGGAAGCTTTATCTGACTGAAAAGTAATCCTTAAATCTTAAAAATGATCCATGTGCAGGAAAATTCAATCAAAAGAGTGGGACTAAGATCAAACAGACGAAATAACCTTGTTGCAGCGAGGTATGAGCTCCTGTAGTGCCTTCATTTTTTCATTGATCCTATCCCGACGTCTCTGCATGGAAATCAACGTATGAGACTCTAGTGAAGTTCTTTGCACAAATTTGATTAAATATCATTAAACGAAGGCCTTAATACAAAATGAAGAGAACCGAACAACGCACCCTCTCGGAAAGATTGTGGACTTCTGCGGCTCGGGCCCTTCTGGCGGACCGACGGGCAATTTTCTTTTCTTCCATGGATTCATACTCAGCATCCTTTGAGCACAGAAAAGAAGAGACAATTGAAAGTACAGTTAAAAGTGAGCTAACGTCATAGGAAACAACTGAAACAACGATCAAACTACCGCGAATGCAACTCTAAGCTCCCCCAGGCGGAATGACTCGATGCCTCTACATTGGTGAGCAATGTCTCTACTGATATTTTAGTGAAAAAACTATGACCATCACTTAATGGAAAATGCAAAAATATTCAATTATTCTGTTTTGCATTTTTCACTTCAATAGCTAAAACGTTACCAAATTCGCTACCCATATTTTGAAAAAAGAAGCAACGAGTTATTGCCAGCATGCCATATTTACATATTCTATGAGATCTGACCATTTATTGCTTCCACCCACCATAGACCAACATGTCACAAGGCTGGTGGTAATCATTGGTATCACGTGCTATGGATCACCATCCATTTCCAACCATCTTCGTCTGGCGAAAAGGGTGGTTTGCTATGATATGGATCCTCGCCACCACTCCACGTTCTTCCGGTGAACCATACTCGTTAAGTAAATAATATTCCGAACACTTGTGTATAAATGACCTGATTCTTTGTCCCAACGTGGCAATGAATGATCTTTCATAAATGAAGCTTTTAACTTGTTGGACTACTCACTTTTTTACTCTCAACCATCAGATGGCAACGATTGGCTTTTCAGTTTTGCTTAGCAAGCGTCATCATAGTCTATGCTTCATCTGAAGCAGGATCCGGCATTTGAATTTTCTAGAAATCTGTACATGGGCGCAACATAACATGAAGATTAAGCACTTTAATCTCGAACTTCGCACTAAATTAATGCAGCCACATTAATCTCATTGATGAGTCTTCGGCCCCACTTGTCAAGATCCTCATACTTTTCAGTCTTGCACTGGATATAGACTCATCAATGAAGAACAAAAATGAACCATCTTCAAGAACTCTCCTGCACTGGAAGCTCACAGTCACCAGCCAGCCCTGTGCTGGTAATAAGTATAAAATAATAAAAATAAAATAAATAAGACAATAATATAGAAAATGTAAAGTTATTAGACGGATGCGAAATTCCTGCGCATGAAAGCATGATCATCTCTTCTAAAGTGCTCCTACTATGAGGAACACTTTTTGTGAGCATGAGCACTTCGACGCATCTTAGGTTCAAAACTAAGCAGAAAATGCTCTGGGTGCAAGCTTATGGACTGTCAACAGCTGCCAGACTATCCAATAACTCTCAGCTGCACTCTGCCACCGTATTTACTACCCTGACAACTCGGTAGAATAGAAAATGATTGCCCATGCTCACTCGGAGACCGCATCTATTGTCAGTAAATAGTTTTCTTTGTGGAAATTAATGTTCATTCATGTACCAAAACAGAGGAGTGGTTTGGCGCTCCACAGAAATACAAAATCAACGGTCAACGCCGGCAGGTTTATTTCATCATTCCATGTTCCGTGTTCACTTGGGGGCCACCTTTGTTAATAGATGAACAAATGTTCCACTCATCCATCAACCATGCAACTTTAGCTCAGATGACCCAAGTGTTTGGTGGGCCTCTCCAGCAGGAAAATGTGTAATTTTTTACTAAACTTCTAAATTCAACTTGTACGATCTATCTTATGTAGAATCCCTGGGAGGGTACCCAAACAGTCGGATATCCGGTGGATATAGCTGGTTGTGTGGCTCAGAGTCCATGTTGATAAAATAATTAATTGAAAATAGTATAAAATGACAAAAAAATTAAGGGACTATTTGGATAAGGTGCATTAAGGTATTTATTGGGGTGTAAAGTATATTGGAGAGTGTACTAAGGAAAAGATAAAATAATATAATAATTAGTATGTATTAGAGTGTATATTAGAAAAGATAGATGAATGATTGAAGGAATATAAGTAAATTATTAAAAATAAAGAATATATAAGAATAAATAATTAAAAAGATATAAAAAATAATTAAAATATATTTGCTATTATCCTATTTGGTTGGAGGGTGTATTAGAAGTGGATAGTGAGTACAATCCCTAATACATGGGTGTGTATTCATCAAAACACACCCTCAAGGCGGTTGTATGTTGCCTTTGTAAGGGTAGGC